>JAJEJO010037257.1:0-14031 GCA_020662805.1 Glaucomys volans
TCTTGAGTTTAGCATAGATAGACTTTATAATGTTAAGGTACGTTCTTTCTATCCCTATTTTTTCTAGTGTTTTGAACATGATGGGTTGCTGTATTTTTTAAAAATACTTTTTTTGCATCTACTGAAATGATCATATGATTCTTAATTTTAAATCTATTGATGTGATAAATTATGTGTATTGATTACCATATATTGAACCATCTTTGCATCACTGAGATGAACCTCACTTGACCATAGTGCACTATCTTTTTAATATGTTTCTGTATGCAATTTAAAGAATTTTGTTAAGAACTCTTGCATCTATATTTATGAGGGATATTGGTCTGAAGTTATCTTTCCTTGATGCATCTTTGGCTTTAGTATCAGGGTGATACTAGCTTAATAGAATGAGTTTGGAAGGACTCATTCTTTCTCTTTCCCAGAATACTTTTAGGAGTAGTGGTATTAGTTCTTCTCTGAAGGTCTTGTAGAACTCAGCTGAGAATTCCTATGGTCCTGGACTTTTCTTTGTTGATAAGCTTTTCATAACATCTTCTATTTCCTTGCTTGACATTAATCTGTTTAAATTGTGTATGTCTTCTTGATTCACTTTTGGAGGAACATATATCTCTAGAAATTTGTCAATGTCTTTTTGAGATTTTGTCTTTTGTTGGAGTATAGATTTTCAAAATGTCTCCTAAATATCTTTTGTATTTCAGTTATATCTGTCATGGCATTTCCTTTTTCATCATGAACATTAGTAATTTGAGTTTTTTCCCTCTTTTTACTTGTTAGTGTGGCTAAGGGTTTATCAATTTTGTTTATTTTTACTAAGAACCAGCTTTTTGTTTGTCAATTTTTTCAATTGCTTCTTTTGTTTCAATTTTATTGATTTCAGATGATTTTAATTATTTCCTGTTCTATTACTTTCCATGTTGATCTTTTCGTTTTTCTAGGACTTTGAGATGTAATGTTCGGTCATTTGTTTGTTGACTTTCTATTCTTTTAATGAATGAGCTCAATGCAATGAACTTTTGTCTTAGTACAGCTTTCATTGTGTCCAGAGATTTTGACATGTTGTATTGGTATTCTCATTTACTTTTAAGAATTTAAAAAATCTCATCTTCGATGTGTTCTGCTATCCATGCATCATTAAATAGCATGTAATTAGGTCTCCAGGTGTTTGAGTAGCTTTTATTTCTTATTTTATCATTGATTTCTATTTTAATTCCATAATGATCTGATAGAATGCAAAGTAGTATCTCTATTTTTTTAATTTGCTTAGAGTAGCTTTCTGGCATAACATATGGTCTATTTTAGAAAAGGATCCACATGTTGCTGAGAAAAAAATTGTATTTGCTTGTTGATGGATGGAATATTCTATATATGTCTGTTAAGTCTAAATTATTGATTTTATTATTGAGTTCTATAATTTCTTTGTTCAGTTTTGATTGGAATATAAATCCAGTGTGGAGAGAGTTGTGTTAAAATCTCTCAGTATATTATGCTGTGTTGTATTTGATTCCAGAAATTGTGAAGTTCATTCAATGTACACCAATGCTCCATTTTGGAAAGCATAAATATTTACAATTCTTATGTCTTTTTGATTTATGTTTCCCTTAAGCAGTATGAAATGCCCTTCCTTATCCCTCTAACTAACTTTGATTTGAAGACCACTTTACCTGATATGAGGATGAAAAACCCTGCTTTTTTTCTGAGTCTGTGTGCATGATATGTTTTTTCCCATCCTTTCACCTTCCATCTTGGATGAGATGAGCTGTTGAAGGCAGCATATTGTTGGGTCTTTTGAAAATATCTGATCTGCTAGTCAATATCTTTTGATTAATGAGTAGACCATTAACTTTTAGGGTTATTATTGTGATGTGATTTGTGGTCCCAGTCATTTTGACTTATTTTTGGTTTTTAACTTGACTTGGTTTCTCCATCAATTGTCTTTTCCTTTAGTGTAGTTCATCTCGTTGCTGACTTTCACGGTTGTCTTTCATTTCCTCTCCATGCAGTATTTTGCAGAGAATGTTTTGTAGGGCAGGATTTCTACTTGTAAATCATTTTAACACTTTTATCATAGAAAGTTTTTATTTTATCATCAAATCTGAAGGTTACTTTTGCTGGAAATAAGATTCTTAGTTGGTATTCATTTTCTTTGAGATTGATGTATGTTTTCTAGGCCCTGCTAACATTTAGGGTATAGCTGAGAAATCTGCTGGTTTTATACTGATTTCCCCCATATGTAATCTGAACTTTTCTCTCACAGTTTTTAAAATTTTATCTTTATTTTTTGTGTTGGGCACTTTTATGATAATGTTTGTTGGTGTGGATCTGTTGTAGTTCTGTACATTTGGTGTCCTGTGAGCTTCTCATACTTGATTTTCCATTTCATTTTTCAGGTTTGGGAATTTCTTTTTTGGGCCTTTGGTTTTTTTTGTGTGTGTGGCTTCTTTTTTTTGAATCATTGTACACAAATGGGGTAGAGCTGTTATTTCTCTGGTTGTACACAAGTAGAGTCACACCATTTGTGTAATCATACATGTACATAGGGTAATGATGTTTGTCTCATTCTGTTATTATTCTTACCCCCCTCCTGACCCATCCCCCTTTTCTTCCCTATGCAATACATCCTTCTTCCAATCTTGCCTCTGTCCCACCCTGCATTATGCATCATCATCCACTTATCAGAGAAATCATTTGGCCTTTGGTTTCTTGGGATTGGCTAATCTCATTCAGCATGATCATCTCCAACTCCATCCATTTACCTTCAAATGCCACAATTTTATTCTTCTGTATGGCTGATCAATATTCCATTGTGTATATATACTACAGTTTCTTTATCCATTCATCTATTTAATGGCATCTAGGTTGGTTCCACAATCTAATTATTGTGAATTGGGCTGCTATGAACATTGATGTGGCTGCATCATTGTAGTATGCTGATTTTAAATCCTTTGGATATAGGTCAAGGAGTGGGA
The DNA here is from genome assembly GCA_020662805.1 of Glaucomys volans. Taxonomy (NCBI): domain Eukaryota; kingdom Metazoa; phylum Chordata; class Mammalia; order Rodentia; family Sciuridae; genus Glaucomys; species Glaucomys volans. The sequence continues at coordinate 2,967 of JAJEJO010037257.1, forward strand.
TAACTGGGTAGAATGGTGGTTCCATTCCAAGTTTTCTAAGGAATCTCCACACCACTTTCTAGAATGGTTGCACTAATTTGCAATCCCACCAGCAATGTGTGAGTGTACCTTTTTCCCCATATTCTCACCAACACCTATTTTTACTTGTATTCTTGATGATAGACATTCTAATTGGAGTGAGATGGAATCTCAAGGTGGTTTTGATTTGCATTTCTCTTATTACTAGGGGTGTTGAACATTTTTGGACATATCTGTTGATTACTTGTAGGTCTTCTCTGAAGTGTCTGCCCATTTCCTTAGCCCATTTATTGATTGGGTTATTTGTATTCCTGGTGTAAAGTTGCTTGAGTTCTTTATAGATTCTGGAAATGAGTGCTCTATCTGAAGTGTGTGTGGCAATATTTTCTGCCACTCTGTAGGCTCTCTCTTTACATTGCTGATTGTTTCCTTTGCTGAGACAAAACTTCTTAGTTTGAATCTACCCCAATTATTGATTCCTGCTTTTATTTCTTGTGCTTTTGGAGTCATATTTAGGAACTGGTCCTAAGCCCACATGATGAAAATTTGGTCCTACTTTTACTTCTCTTAGATGAAGGAGCTCTGGTCTAATTCCTAGGTCCTTAATCCATTTTGAGTTGAGTATTGTGCAGGGTGAGAGATAGGGGTTTAGTTTCATTTTGCTGTATATGGATGTCCAGTTTTCTCAGCACCATTTTTTGAAGAGACTATCTTTCTCTCCATTGTAAGTTTTTGGCACCTTTGTCTATTATGAGATAACTGTATCTATGTGGGTTTGTCTGTGTGTCCTCTATTCTGTACCATTGATCTATCTGCCTATTTTGGTGCCAATACCATGCTGTTTTTGTTACTATTGCTCTGTAGTATAGCTGATAGTCAGGTATTGTGATTCCCCCTGCTTCACTCCTCTTGCTACGAATTGCTTTAGATATTCTGGGTCTCATTTCTCCAAATGAATTTCGTGATTGCTTGCTCTGCCTCAATGAGTTCCATCATTGGAATTTTAATTGGAATTCCATTGACGTTGTATAGTGCTTTTGGTAGTAGGGCCATTTTGACAACATTAATTCTGCCTATCCAAGAACATGGGAGATCTTTCCATCTTCTCAGATTTTCCATAATTACTTTCTTTAGTGCTTTGTAGTTCTCATTGTAGAGGTCTTCCACCTCTTTTGTTAGATTGATTCCCAAGTATTTTTCTGGTGAGGCTATTGTGAAAGGGGAAAGTTTTCCTAATATCTCTTTCAGAGAATTCATCACTTATGAATAAAAATGCATTAGATTTATGAGCATTAATTTTATATTCAGCTACTTTACTGAATTAATTTATGAGATCCAGACATTTTCTGGTGGAATTTTTCAGCTCCTCCCTATATAGAATCATGTCATCAGCAAATACAGATAGTTTAAGCTCTTCTTTTCATAATCATATCCCTTTAATTTCTTTAGTCTGTCTAATTGCTCTGGCTAGAGTTACAAGGACGATGTTGAATACAAGTGGTGAAAGAGGCCATCCCTGCCTTATACCAGTTTTCAAGGGGAATGCTTTGAAATTTTCTTCATTTAGAATGTTGTTGGCTTTAGGGTTAGCATGGATAACCTTTACAATGTTAAGAAATGTTCTTACTATCGCAATTTTTTCTAGTATTTTGAGCATGAAGGGGTGCTGTATTTGTTCAAATGCTTTTTCTACATCTACTTAAATAATCATGTGGTTCTTGACTTTAAGTCTGTTGATGTGGTGAATTACATTTCTTGATTTCCACATGTTAAACCAACCTTGCATCCCTGGGATGAAACCCACTTGATCATGGTGCACTATCTTTTTCATATTCTTTTGTATGCAATTCGCTAAAATTTTGTTAAGAACTTTTGCATCTACATTCATTAGGGATTTTGGTCTGAAAATTTTCTTTCCTTGATGTGTCCTTGTCTGGTTTTGGTATCAGGAGGATATTAGCTTCATAGAATGAATTTGGAAGCATTCCCTCCTCCTCTATTTCATGGAATACTTTGAGGAGTGTTGGAATGAGCTCTTCTTTGAACATCTTGTAGAACTCAGCTGTGTACCATCTGGTCCTGGACTTTTCATTGTTGGTAGACTTTTGATGACTTCTTCTATTTCATTGCTTGAAATTGATCTATTTAAATTTTGTACATCCTCCAGACTCAGTTTGGGTAGATCATCTGTGTCTCAGAATCTTTGATGTCATCGAGATTTTCTATTTTGTTGGAGTATAAATTTTCAAATTAGTTTCTAGTTATGTTTTGTATTTCAATAGTATCTGTTGTGATATTTCTGCTTCCATCATTAATTTTAGTAATTTCAGTTTTCTCTCTCCTTCTCTTCCTTAGTGTGGCTAAAGGTATATCAATTTTGTTTATTTTTTCAAAGAAGCAACTTTTTGTTTTGTCAATTTTTTGAATAGTTTCTTTTGTTTCAATTTTATTGATTTCCACTCTGATTTTAATTGTTTCCTGTCTTCTACTCCTTTTGGTGGTGATCTGCTCCTCTTTTTCTAGAACTTTTTCTAGAACTGTAATGTGAGGTCATTTATTTGTTCACTTTTCATTCTTTTATTGAATGCATTCCATGCAATGACTTTTCCTCTTAGTACTGCTTTCATAGTATCCCAGAGATTTTGAAATGTTGTACCATTGTTCTCGTTGTTCTCTAAGGATTTTTTATTTCCCCCCTGATGTCTTCTGTTATCCATGCATCATTCAACAGCATATTATTTAATCTCCAGGTATTGGAGTAGTTTCTGTTTTTTATTTTATCATTGATTTCTAATTTCATTCCATTATGGTCTGATAGAATACAAGGTAGTATCTCTATCTTTTTGTATTTTCTAAGAGTAGCTTTGTGGCATAACATATGGTCTATTTTAGAGAGGGATCCATACATTGCTGAGAAAAAAGTGTATTCGCTTATTGATGGATGGAATATTCTATTTGTGTTTGTTAAGCCTACTTTAGTGATTGTGTTATTGAGTTCTATGGTTTCTTTGTTCAATTGTTGTTTATAAGATCTGTGAAATGATGAGTGAGGGGTGTTAAAATCATCCAGTATTATTGTGTTTTGGTCTATTTGGTTCCTGGTATTAAGAAGGAATTGATTGACATACATGGATGTGCCATTGTTTGGGGCATAAAAATTTAGGATTGTTATATCTTGCTGATTTATGCTTCCCTTAAGCAGTATGAAATGTCTTTCTTTATCCCTTCTGACTAACTTTGGCTTGAAGTCTGCTTTATTTGAAATGAGGATGGAAACCCCTGCTTTTTTACTGAGTCCACATGTGTGGTATATTTCTTCCCAATCTTTCACCTTGAGTCTGTGGGCAAGTTTTTCTATGAGATTAGTCTCTTGAAGGCAGCATATTGTTGGGTCTTTCTTTTTAATCCAATCTGCCAGTCTATGTCTTTTGATTGATGAGTTTAGGCCATTTACATTTTGGGTTATTATTGAGATATGACTTGTATTCCCAGTCATTTTGAGTTAATTTTGGCTTTTAACCTAACTTGGTTTCTCCTTTAATTGGCTTTTCCTTTAGGGTAATTCCTCCCTTTGCTGACTTACATTGTTGTTTTTCATTTTGTCCTCTTGGAATGTTTTGCTGAGAATTTTCTATAGGGTAGTCTTTCTATTTGTGAATTCTTTTAGCTTGTGTTTATCATGGAAGGATTTCATTTCATCTTCAAATCTGAAGGTAAGTTTTGCTGTATATAAGATTCTTGGTTGGCATCCATTTTCTTTCAGTGCTTGGAATATTTTGTTCCAGATCCTTCTTGCTTTTAGGGTCTCTGTTGAGAAATCTGCTGATATTCATATTGATTTCCCCCTATATGCAATCTGACGTTTTTCTCTTGCAGTCTTTACAATTCTATCTTTGTTTTGTATGTTAGGTTTGTTTTGTATGTTAGGTTCATTATAATGTGTCTGGGTGTGGATCTGTTGTGATTTTGTGCATTTGGTGTCTTATAAGCCTCCTGAATTTGATTTTCCATTTCCTTCATCAGTTTTGGGACATTTTCTGAAATTATTTCATTGAACAGATTATTCATTCCTTTGATTTTCATCTCTGTGCCTTCCTCAATCCTGATAATTCTTAAATTTGATCTTTTCATGATGTCCCATAATTCTTGGAGGTTCTGTTCATGATTCCTTACCATATTCTCTGTTTGGTTGAGTTTGTTTTCAAGATTAAATATTTTGTCTTCATTGTCTGAAGTCTTGTCTTCCAAGTGATCTAGCCTGTTGGTTAAGCTTTCTATTGAGTTTCTAATTAGGTTTATTGGGTCCTTCATTTCAAGGATTTCTTTTTTTTTTTTCAGAATCTCTCTCTTTATTGAAATGATCTTTTGCTTCCTGCAGTTCCTCTTTTAGCATTGCCTGCATTTGCTCTCTTGAGTCATCTTTTGCTTCTTGGTTCATTTTAATTATGTACATTCTGAACTCCCTTTCTGACAATGCTTGTACCATGTTGCCATTGAGTTATTTTGGTATAGTATTTGGGTTTGTTTAGACCTTTTTTTCCCTTGTTTTCTCATGATGCTGTTGTATCTTCCCTGCTAGTAGTGCTAATCCAAGGTATTGCAGTTACTCCTTAAAGACTTATAGGGTAGGGTTCCTGCCAATTTCCAATACCTCCCCTTTTATTTTTCAATGGCCTGATGCCTGAGAGGTGTTTGACCAAGCAGTGACCCAAGAGGGGTGTTGTCCCACTACCTCTAGGTTGGGAATAATCAATGTGTCTGGACAGAGGCAACCTGGTGTTTATAGATGGTCAGTTGCACCACAGGCACTAGCTTCTGGGTCAGGGTTTGACCCTGGGCACTAGAAGGAGGTGGGGGGGGCAGACCTGTGATCAGTTGTGGAGACTCTGGGCTTAATGGCCCAGGCAGGCCTGAGGTCCCCATTGGGGACTCAGTAGCAGCAGGCCTATGCTCTTCTGCTGGGAATTCCAGCCATAGACCTGATGCATAGCAGGCCCGGTGCTCTCTGGTGGAGATGGTGTACCTGCTGTCATGGAAGGCCTGAGCTCTGCACTGGGGACTCAGGTGGGGACAGGCCAGTGCTCTCAGCCAGAGACGCTTTACCCAATGGCATGGAAAGCCTGAGTTCTGTGTTGGGGACTCACCAGCAGACCTGTGCCTAGAGGCAGAGCTCCAAGTGGGACTGGCCTGTGCTCCTTGCTGGGAACTCAGGTGGAGGCAGGCCAGTGCTCTCTGCTGGAGACACTGTACCCGATGGTGAGGAAACCTGAGCTCCGTGTTAGGGACTCACCAACAGACCTATGCCTGGAGCCAGAGCTCTGAGGGGGGAGTCCTGTGCTCCTCACTGGGGACTCAGGCAGGGGCAGGCTGGTGCTGTCTGCCAGAGATGCTGTCCCTGATGGCATGGAAAGCCTGAGTCCATGCTGGTACTCACCAGCAGACCTGTGACCAGAGGTGGATCTCCGAGGGGGGAGGCCTGTGTTCCTCACTGGGGACTCAGGCGGTGGGAGGCCAGTGTTCTCTGCCAGAGACACTGTACCTGATGGCATGGAAGGCCTGGGCTCCCCTCTATCTGTAACAGATAGACAAGGAACGCAGCCTCCCTGTAGTCCACCATCTTGGATTGCCCAAAATTTTCTGAAATTATTTCATTGAATAGATTGTTCTTTCCTTTGGTTTTTATCTCTGGGCTGTCCTCAATCCCAATAATTACTAAATCTGGTCCCCTCATGTTATCCCATAATTCTTGGAGGTTCTATTCATGATTTCTTACCATCATCTCTGCATGGTCAATTTTATTTTCAAGATTTAATATCTCGTCTTCATTGTTTGAGGTTCTGTCTTCCAAAGGATCTAGTCTGCTAATGATGCTCTCTATTGAGTTTCAATTTTGTTTATTATTTCCTTCATTTCAAGGATTACTGTTTGTTTTTCAGTATCTCTATCTCTTTGTCAAAGTATTCTTTTGCTTCCTGCAATTGCGCTTTTAACTCTTTACTGAAGTGGTCTTTTGTGCCTACATTTGCTCTCTTATGTCAGCCTTTATTTTACAGATCTTTTTAATTATGTACATTCTGAACTCCTTTTCAGACATTTCCTCTACTTGCTGTCAATGGATTCTTGGATTGTTTGGGGCACTTTTTCCCTTGTTTTTCTTTTCATGTTGTTTGTGTATCTTACCCTCTAGCAGTGTGGATCTGAGGTATTACAGTTTCCACCTTACAGATTTATAGTATCCCTTCAGGTTTCCAATACCTCCCATTTAAGGAGGAGATTAATATTAACAGAACCCAATGCAAACAATATGCAAATATTCAGCCTTAAGACAAAATAGCCCCTATTAAGACATTAATAAATAGACTTATTGTGTTTGATTATTATCCACAGCATAAACAATATGTTTCCAATGGGTTCTACAATTTGTAATTGTGGACAAAGAGAGGATGGGGGAGGTGTGTAGTGTATAATGTTAATGAGGTAAGAAATGAGAATATAGAGGTACTAGATAATAGGAAGTGTGAAAGTGGATTCAAAACAAGTTAGTTGTTATCAGGAGGAAAGGGAGAAAGAGATTCTCAGGAACCCAATAAATAAGAGGAAAACAGAGAAAGTAAAATAAATCTACAACAAAACTGTAATATACTATTCAAACCTATCAGTCTTCAATAGCCCAATGCATGAAAGGTACTTGGTTTCAAAGTTGATGGAGAGGTGAGAGGGGGAGATGAGAAAGGAAACAAAATGGGGACAAAGAAGATTCTTGAAGGAAAATTGGACAATTGTTTCTATTGGAGTTCAACATCTTCTCTGCCTCTCTTCTCTTTTGATAGGCAGGGGTGTCTGGAGTTTTCTGGTAACTCCATCCTCAGCATGATGACAGGTACTAAGGTGGGAGGACTAGAGTTGGAGGAGGGGCTTCTGGAGGCAGGGGAGAGCAATTGCTAGTCCCTCTGGAAAGATGAACACCAGGATTCTCCTTTGAGGTCCCCTTGTTTTGACACAGAAGCCCAGTCTTAGCTTCTTGCCTCACTTTTAGCCCCCACAATTCCTGGTCTATAATTTAGTTTCAAAATTGCATGTCTCCTCTAACTGCCCTTTTGACTTCTCAATCAGGAACCTCTCTCCACAGAGGTCTTGAGGGTTGAGCACTAGGACCTTTGTGCCTGTCTTGGAAACCTGTTCTGAAATGGGCAAATTAGGACCAGGTGTTAAAAACTGTGGGCAAGTCAAATAAGTGCAGGTACTGGACCATATTTGTGGCTAGGAGATGTTTGGGAGACAGGGGATTGAGGATCTAGAGGGCCCTGTTGATTGCCAAACTGCTGGGACCAGGTGATCACTGGAGTTCTGAACCAAGCTAATGTTGGTTCCCAGCAAGTGCTACCTGGGATTCCAGTTGTTTCTGGGCTGTTTGGCTGGATGAGCCAGGAACAAGATGCCCTCACACTATTTTCTCACCTACTGACCTCTTGCAAGGGTCTCTCCTGCCTCTGCAGAAAGATGGTGGCTCTTAGCACGCCTAGCAGGGACACCTCAGATGTTTCCAAGCCTGCAGGACCTATGGTGATGATGTTTAATGTCCTGGCTGTTATCCCTGGATGTAAGTGACCATATCCTAAATTGGTGGCATCAACAGTGGCTGACCTGTAGGTAACTTGATAATGAGATGAGCACCTACTCTGGCAGGTGTGCCAGAATGGAAACTGCCCCAACTGAAGGTGGTGGCAGCAGTGGTGGGGGTAATCCAAATGGCAGCAGAAATGTCCCACCCATTGGTAGGTGGAAAGATGTGGCCCTGTAGATCCATGTCTGCAGGCACTGGAGATGGCACTGGATGTGACACTGGAGGTGATATATTTATGCTGCAAAAATGGATCATCTACACACATCAAACATATCCCTCTCAATTTCAAGAATGAAATGGACCATAACACAATAATAATGGGTGACTTTAACACAACTGCTCACTAATGGATAGATCTCCCAAAAAAAACTAACAAAGAAACTAGAACTAAATAAGATAATCAATAATTTAGACTTAACAGACCTATGTAGAATATTTAATCCACCAATGATTGAATACACTTTCCTCCCTGCAGCACATGAATCCTTCTCTGCAATAGACCATATCTTATGCACCAAAGCAACTCTTAGGAAATGCAGAAAAAATAGACACAATTCTGTGCATTCTATAAGATTTTAATGGAATGACATTAGAAATCAGTTATAGAATGAAAAGTAGATGGTACTCTAATACCTACAGACTAAATAATGTGCTATTGAATGAATGATGGACAGCAGAGGAATCAGGGTTGAAATAAAACAATAATTAGAGGTGAATGGGAATAGTGATCCAACATATCAAAATATCTGGAACTCTGTGATGTCAGTGATAAAGGAGTGTACATTTCACTGAGCACATTCTTTAAAGGTTAGAAAGTCGCCAAATAAATGAACTCACATTACATCTCAAAGCCCTAGAAAAAGAACAATCAGTACCATATTAGAAAACAGCAAAAAATTAAAATCAGAGTTGAAATCAATAAAATTAGAATGAAAGAAACAACTCAAAAAATTGAGAAAAGAAAAAGTTGGTTCTCTGAAAAAAGAAACAAAATTCATAAACCCTTAACCACAATAATGAAAAAAAGAGAGAGAAAACTCAAATTCCAATATTCATGAGGAAAAAGGAAATATCACAATGTACACTCCTGAAATACAGAAGATAATAAAAAAATATTTTCAAAATTTGAACTCCTAAAAAATAGAAAATCTTGAATACATTGACAGATTTCTAAAGACACATGATGTACCCAAACTGAATCAGGAGAACATACGCAATTTAAAGAGATCAATTTCAAGCAATGAAATTGAAGACACCATCAAAAGCCAAATTAGAAAATCTAGTACCAGAAGGATTCTCAGCTGAGCTCTATAAGACCTCCAAGGAAGAATTAAGGTCAATACTGGTCAAAGTACTCCATGAAATAGAAAAGGAGGAAACCCTCCCAAACTCATTCAATGAAGCTAGTATCACCCTGATACCAAATCCAGACAAAGATACATCAAGGAAAGATAACTTCATGTGGGGACGTAGGAAGAAACCACTGACACACATGTTCCCCTAGACTGCAGAATGGGACATTCCCAATGAAAACCTGGAAATAATTCAAACTTGAGCAGAAAACTGTCAAATGACTAGACCTACTGAAGGCCATTGCCTCAGGAGAGTTTCACCCTTCCTCATGGACCCTTCCCCTTACATGGCTGCATAACCTCTGGCTGGTCCACCCTCACAGGCTATCACATTTCAAGCTTCTTTGTTCTCTGACTCCACTTGTGTATAAAAAGAGCTGGATATCTGCAATAAACTTGAGACTGCATCATCGAATCTGCTCTCCCAGAGCTGGGTCGTTGCTCTGTCAGCTCACCCCCTCTAAGGGAGATCCATGCCCCATACCACAGATGGCGCTCAACGTGGGGCATTCCCTTACAGACATTGGAAGCCAAAACCCCTAACTCATCTCTAACTGAGATGCCCTGACTCAGATCCAAATAAGCAGTGCTGCTGTTTTGGAGGCTTCTCAATTCCCAAATGGGGACATCGAGTTTCTTGAGGACCCCACCTGCTGTAAATAGCACCCTGAACCCTCATTTGTTTTCAAGGAACTGTTGACTGGGTGAGTCTCTTTTGGGTAAGGAAAACACAATGGAAACCCTACTGTGCTCCCTATGGAGTCACAAGTTAGAGTATTGTGTTCCTTACTTAAAAGTAGGTAATCATAAGTGGAGGGAAAAGAGTTACAGCAGGTCTGGGGAATAATGCTAAAGTTAGCTCCCTCCCCAATTGACACTAGCCTATGGGCCCCACAATTTGGGGAAAAATTTATTTTCCTTTCCCATGGGACACAAATAAAAGATAAACCACCTGATTGTGAATTAGATTCCTATGCTTTAAAGCCCTCTGATAGCTCCATGCAGGAGAAAGCAGGCACTTCCCAGCTACCTCACAAACCTACTCAGACACTGAGCCAAAAGCCACCACTCCCACAAGTTTTCTTATCGCAGCTGGAGCACAATAAGCAAAGCCCTATCTCTCTGGCATCCCTCAGGGGGTGCAGGGCGTGGGGGAATGTGAGCCTGCAGCTCTTTCCTTTCATTCCCCTAGCTCCAGCAGGGTGCAGGCACAGAGCACACAGACCTCACTTCATCTAAGTCAGCTTGGCACATGCTGGTGGCAGGGTTTTTCTGACCATGGAGAAACAAAATAGAGAAGCAAAACGCTGAGAAAATAAACTTTAGGCTAATGCAATTTCCCTCTGAGGCACTTTCCCTTCCCCCAATGCAGCTGCAAGCTTTGGTACAAAATCAAAGGGAGGAGTGGCCACAGGTGCTTTCCACTTAGATTACACTGCCATCTAGTGGCCTTACACAGAATACTCTCCTCAGTCCCTAATGGGCTAGTGCTAAGATTCTGCAATTTTACCACCCCAGCTTAAATAGCTCAATTGGTAGTGTTCCTACTGCTCAATCTCAGACCTTCTAAGTTCAAACCCCACCATCGCTGAAACACAGAAAGTTTCCTCATTGATTACAAAAACTCAAACAATGCATTCACTTATGTGCTACAGAACCAAACCTTGTTGTTATATCCTTTTCTAAAATTCTATTAAGGTTTAAAATTGAGCAACACAAAAAAATGGATTTAAGACCCTCTTTTTCTCATGCTGCTTCATAGGAATCATTAATGGCTGTATCATTTTTTCAGGACTGTTGCTTTTTCCTTGAATTCTATATTTTTTAATTAATTTATTTATTTATTTTTAATTTATTTATTGATTCATTGAACACAAATGGAGTACAGCTATTGTTTCACTGCTGTACACAAAGTAGAGTCACACCATCTGTGCGTTCATGCATGGACACAGGGCAATGGTATCTGTCACACATTCTGTTATTATTCTTACCCCAACACCCCGACCCCACCCCTCCCTTCCCCCTATGCTATCTATCCTTCCTCCATTCTTGCCACCCTTCCCCCCCCCCC
>JAJEJO010037258.1:0-27222 GCA_020662805.1 Glaucomys volans
CTTTCTAGGAAGGGAATTTCTGGGCATCCCACTCTTGCTGGGTGTCTGGGATCCAATGGTCAGAGGGGTTTGCTCACCCCTCACAGCCCAGATTCCATGGGATGAATTTCCAACAGATGTTAAGAAGGAGTTCTTAGGTTTTTCAATATTCTCCCAGAGGCAGAGGTGTGGGTCCACTCTGAAAGCCAACTGCAGTTTCATTTTGTTTCTTTGGACTTACAGAAGTGAAAGTTTCTCCTTTACTTCTTTACATAGCAAGCATGTAAAATCCTAAGAAGGAGCGAGGGAGCATGACTGCTCTAAATGACAGGGTTATCACCCGAGAACTTAATCTTCTCATTTTCCCTCAGCATGAACAGTATCTTTCAGGAATACATTTGATGATTCAGTCTGTCTTGTCTCGTTTAGCAATACTGATCATAATGTCGTTCTTTTATGATCCCTTAAGAAGGGGATGCCATCCCCATGAGCAACGTCTCACTTCATGGATGATTTCCCTGAGTTTCCCACCAAGGGCAAAGAAAACACACAGCAGGCTGGTCCAGAAGCAAATATGTCCTGTTAGTGACAAGTATTTTCCCATCTGCATGATAGAGAAAATATTGACAGATCTAAATTATTTTCAGAAGTGTAGAGAGGTAGCTACACTATTAGGAGTTATATTATGGAAACACAGCTATTCTTAATAATCAGTAGGTTTAACATTCTGAACTTAGTCAGTGAAGACACTATTGATTTTGTACTACTCATGTTTTACTTGGAAATACCTCTCATCCATCTTGTTCTGTCTTGTTTGGCCTCAGTATGTGAATAGCTGCACACTTAGGAGTCAAGAGTAAGAAATGAAGCTGGATAAAGAGCTACAGTAAAGGAATAGAGGACACCATCTATTCCCTACATTCCCTATTTCCATTCCTTCCCTACAAAGCAGGAATGAAAATCTATTCCACAAACAAACCAGGAAAGAAGCATGAAAACCCGTTGCACACTAAGTCAAAGATCCAAAATGGAAGGTGAATTCAAAAGAACACTAAACCAAGAGGTAAAACAGAGCAACAGTCTAATGACCTATTTATTATGTTTATCGGAAGGTGAAGAAACAGGTTCACACAGGTTCAGTGACTTGCTGAAGCTCTTATAATAGTGAGTAGTGGGAGCCAGAATTCACTGGGCCAGGCTGAACCTGAGCGCCAAGGTCAGCCAACTGCCCCACCTTTTCTGGTAGGGAGAGGCCCTGAGGGCCCAGTGCTGGGTGGGAGCCTCCTCTGGCCTCCTCCAGACAGTGCCAGGCTATCTCACATATCCATTGAAAAAACTCAGTGATACATCGAAACCTCCACATTGGTAGAAACTTGGCTTCTGTGACAACTGGGTACTTACACAGCTGGAATCCAGCTTGTCACTTAGAGTGAAGTCTTCTAGTGAAAATCATCCACCAGTGTTCTCAGCCTTCACCCAGGACCTCTCTTTTACTACTCGTGTTTTTCAACTAAATTCACTTGGACTGTTAATAGGTTTTATTTTAGCGCCTCAGAACATACTGAGTAGCTACTGTCTGTTTTCAGCAAGTAGGCTTTGTTCCAAGAAGGGCCACTTCTACTCATTGAAGGCTTTCTGCTCTGTCACTTAGAATTTAGTATTGCCAATTCAAAGAATGTATCAGAAGATCTATTTACACAGAAAATGCCATATACCCCCCAAAAGCATTTGTTTCATTTATGATCACCATGGCTGAGATTTTATCTTAGGATTAGGAAGGAATTTAGAAATCATCAAACAACTGTCCTCACTTTATATGAAAATAGATAATAGTATTAGATCAACTAAACACTTGGAACAGGTTACACTATGATGAACAAGACAAGCACCAAGACTCTAGTCTAGCTAATTAACACGCACAGGACCTCCCCCATTGCTCATGTGGCTATGCCCAATACTTAGCATCCACTCTGTTAGTATTTTTCCAGAATGCTATGTATTGTTATTAACTATATTATATAATAGATTATCCATCTCTCCACCTACCTGCAATTTTGTATTGTTGGATCAACATCTCCTTTTTCTCTCTCCAACTCTCCCCACTCCCAACAGCTTCAGACCCTGTGAACCACCATTCTACTCCCTAGTTCTATTAGATCAGTTGTTCAAAATCCCACATCTGAGTAAGATACTGCAGTTACGTTTCTCTTGCTTGGATGGAGGGGGAAAGCTTTAACTCCCTTGAATCAAGAATACCATTCAGATTTCTTAGAATGAAATCTCTGCAAGTCTGGTTTCATTCCTAGACTAATGTGGAACCTCAGCATTTGTGACTGTCCATGGGTATAGTTCCCAAAATTTTAACTGGAGTCCAAATGAAGTAAGAAGCCAATCTGCCATTTATGTGAAGTTGTAAATTTTCCCCTATAACTTTTAGTTGTATCAATTCAAATATTTTCATTTTATCCCAATGCCTCCCTCTGCTGTGACTCTATCAAGAAGGCCTGGTTGGATCTGGTAACAGAAATGATTGTATGGGAAATGAAGGAGAAGGTATTGTGTTCAAAGTCCAGTTGTACTGGGGCAGTGGATTAGTATTGTGGTTTAGATATGTGGAGTCCCCCAAAGGCTCATGTGTGAGACAATGCAAGAATTTTCAGAGGTGAAATGATTGGGTTATGTGAGCCTTGACCTAATCAGTAGATTAATCCACTGATATGGACTAATGGGTGGTACTGTAGGCAGGCAAGTTGTGGCTGGAGGTGGTGTGTCACTGGGGCCATGCCTTTGGGGTTTATGTTTTGTTCTTGGTGAACAGGTGAATGGAGTGCTCTCTGCTTCTTGGTGGCTACCTTATGAGCTGCTTTTCTCCTCCACACCCTTCCATCATGATGTTCTGCCTCACCTCAGGTCTAGAGTTATGGAGCCAATTGTCTATGGACTGAGACCTCTGAAACCATGAGCCCAAATAAACTTTTCTTCCTGTACATTGTTCTTGTCAGGTCTTTTGGTCACAAAAGACTGACTAAGACAAAGGCCAGAGAGAATGCCTGGAGATGGTGTGCAAGACATGATTTGTTAGGGAAAGTTGACAAGAGATCAGTGACTGCCCCAAGAAAGGTTCATTGGCAACAGGCTGAAAAGAAGGCACCTCCATTCCTCAAGATGCTTCAGCAAACAGTGCCTCTTCCCCCTCATGGTGTTTAACTCAGTGGTGCCCAGCTAGACAAGTGACACAAATCCTTATCACAGTACCCTCCGTTCCCTGCTTTTATACATTAGGCTGCAGAAGCAATGACATCCTCAGTTGGCTTGTTTGTTTGACTAGTATCCCAAGCAGCAAAAGTCCTGGAGCACCTGCAAGAAAACAGCTTTCCACAGATAACACCAACTGGCCCTAGTTCCTACTACGCATAAGAGGAAGCCAGCGTCCTTCAGACTGTGTATCTGGTCCTTCCAGTCAGGATTGCTTTCATTGTTCCCTCAAGTTAAGGGAACAGGAAGGGGGCATTTAGGGACATGGTATTTTTCCTGTTCCCCTTTTCTTTGGGATGATACAGAAGGCTCAAGACAAAAAAATTTTTTTTCTTTTTTTACCACTTAAGCAACAAACCACCAAGAGGCCCAGATATTTATTTAAAGTCATAAAGGGCAAAGAGTTTCCATTGATTTATACTTTGTTTAAAAAATTACTGTTTGTGTGTATATGTGTGTGTGTGCTGTACTCTATCATAGTTCTGCATTTTTCATTCAAGATTTATTTTCTAGTGACACAATGCTAAAATCCAAATAATAAGTCCACTCAAAGTTTAAATTCAACGCGTAATCCCCTTTTACACAAAGAAGACTTGACAAATATCGGTGGTACAATGGAGTAAATACAAAATGATAAAGTACAATGTATGCTCTTAAAGTTTTATCTCATTACCTTTTAGAGAAATTTTAAAAATGAGGGCAACAATCTACATCTGTGAATTTAGAAGTCATTGTGCCTTTGGTCTCTTATCTCTTGTCTTATTTTCATTTGTTTATATAAACAGCAAAAGCATAACTGAGCAAGGAATCTGGAGGTCAAGTATGAAGAAAAGGAAGAAAACAGAAACTGGCTTGTTGAACAAGGGAAGGAAGATGACAGTTTATGAAGGAGGACCCTGGGCACATGAAGAAAATGTCCTGAGACATTTTCTCAGGTCCCTGAGAAAATGAAGCAAGGTCCAAGGAGGACAGGCGGACAGTGGATTCAGAGCTACCAGACTGTCTGAATGTGGCCTTGTCTCAACATCTCAGTTACCATATTAGTAAAATATAGTCAGTTATTGCTTTCACCTCTAAAAATATTAGAGGCTATCTGCATTAGGAAAAGCAGAGCAAATGCAAATTCCCACAATTAGGATGTCATTTCCCGCCTCCTTTTATTAGTTTTTAGTTTCCATTCCAGTAAACCAAACTCAGCAGAATTTGTCCCTGATGCAGAGAATCTTGGAAAATATGAATATCTAAAGTCAATGAGTAACACAGTTCATTTAAAACAGTCGAAGGCAAAGTTATGTCTGCTGTATGGTTTTCTCAGGGTGCCATGACCAAGTACTGCAGACTGGGTGGCTTCCGCAATAGGCACTTATCTTCTCACAGTTATGGCGGACGGAAGGCCAAGATCTGAGTGCCAGGATTGGTTTCCGGCAAGGCCTCTCTTCCTGGTTTGTCGAATGGCCACTTTTCACTGTGTCCTCGTATGGTCTTTTCTCTGTGCTCCCGCAGGGAGAGATAGAAGAGAATCTGGTGTCTTTTCCTCTTTTTATAAGGATACCAACTCTATTGGTTCAGGGCCTCACCCTTGACACCTCTTTTAGCCTCTCTGAAAGACCCATCTCTAAAGACCCGGGGATATGGGGGGGACACAGTTCAATCCATAGAAACTTCCTAATGTAGACCATCTTTATTATCCTGATTAGCAGGGTTAGAAAGAGCACATCTAATCAGTGGTGTAAAGGAGTTCACAGTGGGGGATTTTGACACCTTAACACCCACACTAGATTAATTAGAGGTCAACTCTTGTTGACCGCACACAAGCAGGCCTTTAAGGAAGCAAACTGCTGGCCCTTTTTGCAGCACAACCTACAGACACAAAAGTCTTTGGGAAAGAGTCCTATTTAAGTGCTGTGTCTGCTCAGCCAGTCCTTTCTGACGCCTCATACCATAGAGGTGAGGCTACCCCAGAGGCAGAGGCAGTGATGGGAGAGAGGAAAAGAAAACGATATTGTCAAGAATTTATTGTATACTATGAACTGTAATAGTAAAATAAATAAATAAATGTCCACTACGTTAGTAACTCTGGCAGATTTTTCTTAAAAGTTTAAATGTCCAGTATGAGACAGATTTCCTTGTATGCCTGTTAAATGGTTTGCACTTCCCATATTCCCAGTCATGATAAAAATCTCAACATACTTATGTAGTGAGCTTTATCTAATAGTGTTCTCTTCCAAAGTTTTATTCCATTGTTAGCGTGTTGCCCACATTTTGAGGGGTGGCACAGATGTTCTGAGCACTCTTGTGCTTTTATTTTTAACTCTTCCAGGAACTTCCTATTTAGGAAAGTCTCTACATTTTGATGAGATGGACACACTTCCTAAATCACTCATTCAGTTTCACATTTCTGTGCTAGTCCTTTGAGGTTGTGCAGTTCACAGAAATAAATTTTATTAATTTTTATCAGCAACATCTGGTTTTTAAGAACTGAAGGAGATTGAGCAGAGATTCACTCCTTCCTGTCTGCTCAACATTCCAGGGATGGCCTCCAGTGTGGTTTACTCATTGTACCAGGACATCAGTCATGGGCTTTGTGTTTTTGTGGTTACTGTTTATTTTAGGCATTTCTTTTATTTTTCTTTTTTCTCCTAAGCCGTATCTGAAAGAGAGAGTCATGGGCTAGGGATGAATCTCAGTGGGAAAGCACATGCTTAACATGTGCCGGATCTTGGGTTTAATCCCCAGGACCAAAAAAAAAAAAAAAAAAAATTTCTTTTTAAAAGAAAAAAGAAAAAGAAACACAGCCAGGCACAGTGGCACAGGCTTGTAATCCCACCAGCTTGGAGACTGAGGCAGGAGGATTGTGAGTTCAAAGCCAGCCTCAGCAACTTAGTTAGGCAGGCCCTAAGCAACACAGCGAGAACCTGTCTCTAAATAAAACATTAAAAAGGGGATAGGGATGAGGCTCAGTGGTTAAGCATCCTGAGTTCAATCCCTGGTACCAAAAAAAGAAAAGGAAAAAGAAATAAGAAAGGAAGGAAGAAAAAAGAAAAAAAACAGAAGGGCCGAGTCTTACAGAGTCTTATCACCATTGTACAGGGTGTCAATGAAATATATAACCATGGTTACAGACCACTGATAGAAATTCCTGTTGATGTCCAAGTACAATCTAATCTCACCTACACTTCTGAGACAAACGCTTCATATAATTTTAATAATAATAACCAGGTCCTCTGCTAATCACTTACATGTACTTCCCACATAAGCCTTACAAACAACCTAGTCAGTGTAAAATCCCATTTGGCAATTTATTTTTTCACTCTGTATCTCAATACATTGTACACTACCTGCCTGGTATTATTTGATGAGTATTTGATTTATAATTAAATCAATGATGAAGCTAGGTCATGGAAATTTTCATTTTCTCAAGAATTGTATAGACAATAATTCATTCAGGTGGTTGGAATCCAAGCCCAACTCTGTGTGAATTTAGAGCCAAAGAGGAAAAAGTGCCTCAATTACTGTGGACCAATTTTTTTGAATTTTATTTTTAT
This sequence comes from Glaucomys volans, assembly GCA_020662805.1. Taxonomy (NCBI): domain Eukaryota; kingdom Metazoa; phylum Chordata; class Mammalia; order Rodentia; family Sciuridae; genus Glaucomys; species Glaucomys volans. The sequence goes on from JAJEJO010037258.1 coordinate 6,780, forward strand.
TTTTACAGACTGCATTGTAATTCCTTGTGCACAAGTGGGGTACAACTTTTCATTTCTATGGTTGTGCACAATGTAGATTCACACAGTTTGTGTAATCTTACGTATACCTAGGACATATAATACACAGGGTAATAATACATAGGGTAATAATATCTGTTTCAGTCCACTGCCCTTCCTTCTCTGAACTCCTCCCCCTCATTATGTATCATCATCCATTTATCAGAGAAGACATTTGGCCTTTGGTTTTTTGGGATTGGCTTATTTCACTTACCATGATATTCTCCAACTCCACCCATTTACCAGCAAATGCCATAATTTTATTCTTCTTTATGGCTGAGTAATATTCCATTGTGTATATATACCACAGTTTCTTTATCCATTCATCAATTGAAGGGCATCAAGGTTGGCTCTACAATCTAGCTATTGTGAATTGAGCAGCTATGAACATTGATGTGGCTGCATCACTGTAGTATGCTGATTTTAAGCCCTTTGGGCATAAACTGAGGAGGGGGATAGCTGGATCAAATGGTGGATTCATTCCAAGTTTTCTGAGGAATCTCCATACTGCTTTCCAGAGTGTTTGTACCAATTTGCAACTCCACCAGCAATGTATGAGTGTCCCTTTTTTGCTGTGGACCAATTTAATGTGCACCAGTGACAAGATGCCACGGTGTGCCTAGGTTGGCCACTCCAGCCTTTTGCAAATCAAATTCTAAGGATGCATTTTCTTTTGCCTTTTTTTCAATTGAAATTCCTGATATTACAGTTGAGGCACTATTTCTTCTATAATGTTGATCAAGCAAATGCAGAAATCCCACCTAGCCACGTTCTCTATATCAGGATATGTCTGAAAATGTCAGAATAGTTCAGCGCAAGTTTCACAAATGGAGTGATTGTACTGTAGGAATTACTTTCCCAAAGCAATCTTTTGATGAATTATTCCCTGCACAATAGCATCCCATGGAGAGGTTTTAAAATTTTTTATGCCCAGGTCACATAGTAGACCAATTAAATCAGAATCCCTGGGGGTGAGTCCAAGGCATTTGTGTATTTTTAAAGCTCCCCAGGGGGTTTCAATAGGAGGCCACATTTGGAATGCATGTGTGAGAAAAAGAAAGAATCCACTGCACCCTCACATCTCTCTGATCAGGTGAACACCTCTTCCCTTCAGCCACATCTTTCCCCCGTGCTCTTTTATTTCCTTAAACTTTTTATCCTGACTTATAATTTTTTTTTGCTTTAATTATTTTACTGGCCCTTTTGTAACTCTTTGCCAATCCTTTCCATGTAGAAGCAAAGCTGTAATAAGGCTCAGACGGACTCCATGTATTGTCCCAGACTTCTTTTTAATGATTACAGATGGTGAAATTATACTATGTATGAATGCCCATGTTCTAATTTAAATTATTCAACTCACAGAAAAATGTTCCAATGGTACAGACTTCTGTGCAACCATCTTGAATGTGGACACTCTTGCTACTCTGGGGTCATCCCAGTAATCCTTCCACCAGAGTGGCAGAGCTCACTGACTTACTCAGATTTCAAACCTAAAATTCAGTGCCACGTAAACTGGACAGTGGTCTCTGGTGCCACAAAGCCATTCACACTCCTATTTATGAATTCAGCGCCATACTACAATGTATGGGAAATGGTTCATCTTACTTTATTTCTAAGCTGGATTTTTTCCAGACACTCCTCTTTCTACTACAGATATTGATAAAAATGCATACACACACAAAAATCATTTTAAGCAAAATTCACTTAAAATGTCTAGAATGACAGCCAGGAGGCATGACTGCCAACCCTTCATTGCTGCACAAGAAGTTTCAATTCAACATGCTTGGAAGAAGCTTTAGGATTCCCATTGCTTAGACATGGCAGACAAGATTAATTACACACACACCAGACTAAAAGTGAGGGAAATAATACTGGATAAAATAGTTTCTTAATATTGAAAAATGTATAATAATAGTGAAGAATTATCAGTTCAAAGCACCTGAGAAAATAAGAGCACAGAATGGAAAGCAGGATAGTGAAAGCTTGCTTTGAACCAGAGGCCCTCCATCCAGGATAAAACAAACTTGTGATGGACTAGATGTTTGTGTCTCCAACTCCCCAAATGCTTACATGGAAATGTTACAGGGCTGGGGTCTTCTGAGAAACTGAGGCAACACCAAGAGCCCTCTTCAAACCCAATTCTTGTGACCAAGTCAGAATGATTTCAAACATGTTGCTCAGAGTAACAGGAGTGAGTTTATTTAAGGGATAGGAAGAGGGAAAGGGAACACTCTTAAGGGAGAGAGCAGATCCCCCATAGAGGAGAGGGACAGTATACCTCTCCTGCACTCCAGTTTTACTGGGGCTCCCAGAGAAGCTTCCAGAAAGTCCCACCCAGGTCTACCTCCTGATTTTTGACTGACAGCAGGGTGATATTGAAACCAGTCTGAAAATCAGGACCCCTTCCCCTGGTGTTGAAACAAGAAATGAGGAACAGCAGGGCAAGAGCAAAATGTCTTATTAAAGGAGAAGACAGACAGAGAGACTCCTCCGGAGAGGAGGGGGTCCAGAGCTGGTGCCCTCTGGGGCTGTGGGGAGCCTGCCCCTTTTATAGTTTTTAGGTTTCCTTTCTTCTAATGTCCCCTCCTCTTATATTGCCTACCTGACAAAAAGTGCAAGAAAAGAGCCATCCAGGGGGTACCTCTCCCTATTTTCTGTATCTTCCCAGAAAGGCAGGAAGGGAGCCACCCAGGGAGTATTCATTACCAACTCCTTGTTGGGAGGAACAATTCCCTGGAGGCAGGTGATCTCGGAAACTGGTTGGAGGAGGGGAAGTGCTCTGGAGGTATCAGCTTTTTATTCCCTTTGATTCAGCCCCCATCTTCCTGACCCATTCGTTCATCATCTACACTGACTGTCTTTTTGCCCCCGACTCAACATCAGATGTTCAAGTCCCAACTGCCATGGCAAATCTAGGTCACCTTGGCCCATGCTGACCAGTTCTAATTGGATTCTTAACCATACATTCTTACAGATTTTATGGTTAGAAGGACCCATACTTACTTTCTAGGATCTGGTCTATGAAAAGGGTTACAAAAGTCTCTCCCTTCAAAGTTTTGGGTTCCCCTTATCAATGTTGTTCTCTGCCTGCATTTCCTTGCAGACAACAAGTAGTTTGTTGAGGAGTGTGACACATTCCCGTCCAGGTAGGCCAGGCAGGGCTGCAGGTAAATTGCTTTTCGGCAAAGAAAGCATGTGGGGGTCAGCACAGTGGGTCCATTTCATAGAATTATTCTCTTAACTTGATGTTCCCACCATCCTCATCTGTCTGTCCCCTCACAGACACCTAAGGCCATTGTGATGCCTTTAGGAGATGGGGTTTTTGGGAAGGTCTCAGGTCATGAGTGTGGGATCCTCATGAATGAGAATAATGTTTTTATAAGACAAATTTCAGAATGATCCCTAGTCTACCAGCAAAAAGAAAACCATCCATGAATGAGGAAATGGGTTCTCATGAACTCTGATTCTGCCTGTGCCTTGCTCTTGGACTTTCCAGCCTGCAGAACCATAAGAAGTGAATTAGTTTTGTTTGAAAGCCACCCAGTCAATGGCATTTTGTTATAGTGGCTCAAATGGACTAAAATAACATTGTAAAACTGTACTAAGATTTTGACAAACTTGTGGAACAAGAGGACAAAACTCTTAGCAATAGGACTGCTATAAGTAGAGAATCTACAAAGAAATCACCCTCCTTATACGAGGTACCCCAAAAGAGTCTCTCTTTAGGGTAAGGGTGAGCCGCCAATGACTGTATGCTCTGTTATGGTTTTGGGAAAATGCTCTTGTGTTGAAGACTTGGTTCCCAATGCAACCATGTGCAGCAATGGTAACTATAACCTCACCAGTGAATTGGCTGGGTTGGTCATTGGAATGGACAACTGGGAGCAGGTGGAGACTGCAGGCAGGTGGGGCATAATTAGAGGAAGAAGGTAACTGGAGGCATGACTTTGGGGACTCTATCTTGTTCATGGCCCCTTCTTTTCTTTTCCTCCTCCTCCTCCACCTCTTTTTTTCCTTCTTCTCCTTTTCTCCTGCCAGGCTGGCATAAGCTGAGCAGTTTTCCTTCACCCACACCCTCCCATCATGTTGTTCTGCCTGACCTCAGGCCCAGAGCAGCAGAACTGGCTGACCTTGGACTGAAACCTCTAAACTTTGATCCGAACTAAACCTTTCCTCTGTTAAATTGTTATTTTCAGGGATTTAGGTAATAGAAAAAAAAAGTAGCCATCTAATTTACTTTCAGAGAAAGAAGGAAATAAAAATATGCCTGTTACCTCCCATCAAACCCTAGGACTTATAAAGAATTTACATTGGCACTAAGCAGATTAGAGAGACTATACGTTTAAAAGAACTAGATATTAAAACCATGTTTGGTGAATCTGCAGTCCAGGTTATTATTTTTTATCATCAAACTGTTCCAAGAGACTACAAGCTGTAAATTTAAAACAGTATTAGACTAATAGTGTTCTTAAACACCTGAGAGAAAGAACTGCATTCATCTATAAAGAAAAGGACATTATTTTAAGCCTTAGAGAATCCCCATAATAATTTTTCAAAGGCAATGACCACCACACAAATAAAGATAATTGAGCCATATATAGAACTAAGTTGACATAAACATACAGAGTAGAAACAATAATCAAAGAGTATAAATCTCACCATTATCAGTTTCTTATAAAAAATGACATTTAGTGTACATAAATGAAATGACCGAGAAATCTGAAGACATATGAGTGAGATAGGAAATTATGAGATGTAACAAAAAGTTTGGAAAAGAATCAAGAATTTTTTTTTTTTTTTTTTTTTTGGTGCTGGGGATTGAACCCAGGGCCTTGTGCTTACGAGGCAAGCACTCTACCAACTGAACTATATCCCCAGCCCCAAGAGAATTTTAGGAACCAAAAAATATACCAACTTAATGCAAAATGCAAAGCATTGTTACAGTAGCAGTTTGTACAAAACAGAAAAGATAATTACTAGTGAACCATAAGTTAGTTTAGAAGACATTATATATCTTTAGAATAGGGGAACCTTGCTCCATAAAAGTAAAGAGGAAAGGAAAAGAAAAAAACCTAGAGTAGAGAGGCAAAGAGATAGGAAGACTAGGGTAGGAAGGCCTCATGTATCTTACCATAGTTTCTGAAGAAGAGGAAGAAGTGTATCAGGCAATATTTGAAGAAATAATGGAGTGAGAGGGGAAGGGGCTGACTGTTGTCGACCGACCAGCTTGTCCCATCCATTTGATTATTAAAAGTTTCCTCTGCTGAGGTCATCTTTTGGCAAACATTCCTCTTTCTTCTTTTTTCCTCCCATTCATAAAGGTCTATCCACCTACCTCTTCCCAGATTTCCTTGTTGGCAGTTCTCCAATTATATTCCTCAGTTCCCGAGTCTCCACCCAAAACATGGACCCCACAGCCCATGAGTCAGCATCCAGTTGCACTTAGAGTGCTTTCTTCTTTTAATCAGAATGAACAATCAGATGCACTGCTTGAAGTTCTTCCAAGTGGACAGATTCCCCTTCACTACTGTCCAGTGATGTGTAGTGTGTTGGCTAACCACTTTTGGATGATGTCTGCACATTGTGTCACACCACCAGAAAACAGGTTCTAGTTTTCTCTTCCTCAATAGATTGATTATAGGAAAATTCCCAGGAGGCTATAGGTTCAGACTGGTAAGAGAAGCAAATGTAGCAGGAGAGTAGAGACAAGATTTCATGTCATTTCCTAATGGCTTCATGGGCTTGCTCAAGCCCGGTTTTGTGTGTGCCACTTCCATTTGATAATGGTGTGATGTACCATCATGAAATGCAACTTCATTGTTTGATGGGTCAGATATATTCCAATTCATCAGGGGCACCTCAGGTGACAATGTCAACTTGGTAGCTTATGGTTAAACATTCAACTATAAAGGCCTACTTCTGGGCTAACAGCAATTTCTTCGAAGAATAATATTTACCCACAACTGATAACAGTTGTTTGTCCCAAATCCTAATGATTTGTGCCATGGTTCACCTCCAGGGGCTTGTTAAAGGCTGGTATGGTTTAGATATGAATGATTTTGGAGGCAAAATCTCTCATGTTAGACAATGCAAGAACATTCATGTATGAAATGTATTGATTATAAGAGTTGTAACCTAATCAGTGGATTTATCACTGAGATGGATTAACTGGATGGCAACTCTGGGCAGTTAGGGTGTGACTGGAGGAGAGGCACTGGGGGTGTGCCTGTAGGGCTTATATTTTGTCCCTTATGAACAGAGTTCTCTTTTCTTTCTGGTTGCCAAGTCCTGAGATATTTACTCCTGCCTTACTTGGGTCCAGAGCAATAGAGTTAGCTGACTATAGACTGAACCTCTGAAAATGTGAGCCAAAATGAACTTTTTCTCCTCTATGTTGTTATGAGGTATATTGGTCATTGATGCAAAAACTGACTGAAAAAGGCTCAAAATAAACTTTCTATCTGCCACTGATCTTCCAAGTGCTGTGAGATCTGCTTAATCATATGGCCCAAGTGGTACAGCATCTTGAATGATAGTCTATACTTGTTGAAGAGCCTCTCTTTGTTCCAGGTCCTATTCAAAACTAGTTGCTTATCAGGTTACTCAGATAATGGGCTGGGGTGGCACATCCAAATGAGAAAGGTCTTGCTCCAAAGAGGCCCACTGTGGTTGCAAAAGGGGCTGGGTGAAACAGCATCTCTATCATTTTACTTTACCAAGAGGGAATATGGTGACCTGCCCAACACCACGGGACCCCTAGAAATTTTACTGACCTACAGAATTTTGTCTGATTAATTTCTCACCTTCTGACATGCAAGTTTCTTATAAATAAGTCTATAACTTCTACTTCTTGCTTACCAGGTCCAACAGCATTACATCATTGAGGTAAGAGACCAGTGTGATAGCTTTGGGAAGGGAAAGATGATCATGTTCCTCATAGACTAAATTATAACATAGGATTTGAGACTTGATGTTACCCCAATGTACAACATAAAGGATATTGCTGGCCCTACAAGCTGACATCAAACTTCTTTTGGTGATTTTTTACTAAAGGGTATAGAGAAAAAGTGTTTTCTAGATCGATAGTTGAACACCAGATTTCAGGGAATGTGTTAATTTGCTCCAGTGATGAAATCATATCTGAACCAGCAGTGGTAATTGAAGTCGCCACCTGATTAAACTTACAACAATCCACTGTCATTTTCCAAGATCCATCTGTTTTGTGCAAGGCCAAATAAGTGAGTTGAATCATGATGTGGTTGAAATCAGTAGCCCCGTATCCTTCAGATCATAAATCTGCAATCCCACCAGGAATGCAGAATTACTCTTGTTTTATTATTTTTCTATGTAGTGACAGGTTTAATGACCTCCATTTCATCTTTTCTACCTGAAATCCCTCACTCTATCACTCATGGAGCTGATGTAAGAACTCTGTTAGTTGCCGAGTATGTCTATTCAATTATATATTTTAGAAATGTGAAAGTAACCACTTTGGCAAGATGGAATCAAAGATATACTAGGCCCACTATGAGATGGATCTAAGTTAAAATTATGTTGATTGCTTGATTTCTGTAAGTCCCTGCTCTGCTTCATGAGCCATAGTGACCTTTGAGTTTTCTGTAATTAGTATCACTTCAGAAACAATGTCAAGTAATCCCCCCAAAGTCTGATTATTTCCTTTCCCTCAGTGTACAGTCTCCTGGTGAAAGGTCTTAAGTCTCTTGGGGGAATGGTGGGAGAAAGATTAACTGTTAAAGTTGGTAGGATAATGGGATGCCTCCTCAAAGAGACTCAACTTCTTCATTCAGGGGTTCTAGGTCTATCAACTGGTTCAAATATGAGAATTGATCAAAGGGATGTGGCTTTTCCTTTTTAATGATTCAAGTTAGACATCTTTTAAATTGACCTGGGAGCTTTCTGCTTATGTAGAGCAAGTAAGTATTTTGGAGATTGTCCATCTGGTAGGGACATCACAATCGACTAACCATTGCCATAGGTGCCTGTGAGTCAGATCATTTGGTTATTGCATCGACTCTGCCAACCCTATGGTGACCATGCCTATCTTGGCTTTAGAGATTAAGTGTCACCTGTGGTCTTGCTGCTTCAGAATACAATTATCCTCATCACATTTAGGGATCCTGGTCAGCAGTTCCCACTGTAATATGGAACCTCCAGAGAAAAGTAACCATAGATCTTTTCAAGAGTATAGAGGTCCTTTCAAACTTATTCTTCACATCTAGAAAGCTGTCCTTAAAGACAAGTGAGCAGGTCATATGTTATAAGTGCACTCTGACATTTAAAATTCCCTAAGCCTTTGGATGCCAACCTCTCCGGGATGTCAAGGCAGTTTTGTCCATGGAGCCTCAGGTATTGTAGGTCACCATTTCTTCCATGTTTTGGCTCACCTGTCAAACGAACTGTGAGAATCCTTTTCAGTATCTCAAGCTTCAATACTGAATTTAGGATGTCTGCTTATTGTGCCTATAGTAACAAAATTATACCAAGTTAATAATTTCTAATCCAACTTTATGCTCCTTCCTGCATTATCCCATACCCTTAATATCTGTGTCTACACATATTCCTCAGATTTCTGCATATATAAATTAGAAACACCAAGTAGCTCTTTTGAAATATCACATGACTCTTTGTAGGCCATACTCTGTGCCTCACCTTTTGGGGTCTGCTGAGGCTTGTGTCTCCTCATAGGTCTAGAAGCAGACAGGTAGTAAGGTAGTACCTGCGGAGAATCAAGGCAACAACTTCAGGGAAAGCCTTTACAGGTTCCTTTGGCAAAGCAGGTTAACCTTCAAGGAACAAGGTGGATGCTTCTACTCTCAAAGAAGATACGTCAGAACTTAGGGGTCCAATGTCCCCAGCTTCATAAGAATCTGCATATATGTTCCTCTCACAGTTTTAAGGATTCTATTGCTTTATAGTCAATGCCCGTACTTTAGCAGCAGACATCCTGTAAACTTGGGAATTTAATTGATGTTGCAATTCTGGCATTCATAGGATGTGACTCTGGGTTTGATGATCTGTTAAGAAATGTCAGCTCTACAGCTGCAAACATAAGGCTTTCTTTCAGGGAGACAGAAACTTTCAGATCACTTATGCAACATTCGAGCTGGAAATTAATGGGCACACCCTCTTCTTTCCCCACTTTGTCAAGTGCAATGAGGACCAACTAGTCAATCCAATGGTGGTATTTTGCACATCTCAATACGATGCCATATATAATGATGCCCTCTGGCAGGACATTCATTACTGCCTGTAAACCTAATTATATTAGGGAACCAATCCCAGAAATCCCAGAATCAATTCAGAAAATTCATCTCTAAAATTCTGTTTGTCTAGAACCAAACTGCGTGCCCATCAGTTTTTCAGGGAAACAGAACTCATTTGGAATGTGTACATATAAAGGCTTATTTTAAGGAATTGGCTCATGTGATGTGGGAGCTGTCAGGTCTGAAAGTCATATAACAGGCCAGAGGGCTGGATACCCAGATAGGAGATCTGATATGGTCTTGGATCTGAAAGACATAGGACATACTGGAGGTTGAAAATGCCAGCAGAGTTTATGTTATAATGTTATAGTCTTTTAGTAGAATTCCTTCTTCTGTGGGAGGCCTTGACTTTTGCTCTACAGGCCCCAAACTGATGGAATGAGCCTCACCCAAGTTACATGGGATAATGTCTTTTCTTTATCATTAACTGATTCTAAATGTAATCCTATAGGCAAAACACCCTCATGGCAATATGACCAAGTCATTTAGCACTTAAAATTAACCACTACAGCACCCTGTTAAAATATTGATTTGTGGTGAATTAGCACTCTCAACCCAAAAGAATAACAGAGATAATTACATATTTATATTTATACATACATATACACATATGTAAAGGATGGATACATTTAACTACCCTAAAATTTTTCATTAAGAGATGCCAATTCTGTGAGAATGCAAACCTCTCTGTAGAAAAAAACATTTACAACACACACGCACACACACACACACACACACACACACACACAAAGTCTTATATACAAACACAGAAAGAACTGCAAAACAAAACAAAAATTTTTAAGTATCCAATATAAACTTGACCTAAAGAGACTTGAATCTGAAATCCTCACAAAAGAATATCCAAATGCCCATTAAAGATATGAGAAATTGCCCAATCTCATTTAAATGTAGGAAAAGATAAACTAAAATTGCCACCCACTAGATACCACTGAAGACGTTCTAGGTTGCCAAAAATTTAAAACTTGAACATAATAAATCTGAATGTGGAAGACACAGAACCGCAGAATGCTTAGGATCTGAGTCTCTTGAGCTAAATTCCAGGCCTCTTTCAAGTTTGTGGCTTGAGACAACTCACTTCACCTCTCTGTGTCTCAATTTCTTTATCTGGAATGTGGGATTACAAGGAGCACCTAACCTGAATTATATTACAAAGTTTAAATCCGTGTTCTTAGACTTGCCTGGCACGGGACATGCTTGGTAGGTACTGTCAGCTGTTTATTTTATGTAAGTGTTTACACTTTAATAAAATAAAATGTGGTAAAACAGGAACCGTGATACTCTGCTGGTAGGTATGAGGATTGAAACAACCACTTTGGAAAACAGTTGGCATGATCTATTATCGTGAAAGATACAGAAACCCTATAATACATAAATTCCACTCTGAAATATGTAACCTAGAATACACACAGTAGACACATTTATTAGAATGTTTATAGAAACAGTGCTCACCATTACAGAAGTATAAACAATCATCTGCAGAAGAATGGGTAAATATATTGTAGGAGACATATTCGGTAAAATTCCATGCTGAATGAAAAGAAATAAACCACAGCAGTAAACTTCAGCAATACCCAGAATGTAGATAAATCTCATAAACATTATATTGAGTGAAATAAGCAGACAGAAAAGAATACAAGACATGATTCTGTTTTCACAAAATTAAAGAAGAGCAGGGAAGACTGACATATATTTGGTGATATTTAGAGAATAGTAACACAATTATTACCATATACCCAAGGATATTGGCTACCAGTAAAAGGAGAGAAAATGAGTTTGGATGGAAAGAATTATTCTTCTGGAGATGGCTGTTTCACTTCCATATGGTTGAATAATGTTGCTATGAACATTCTTTTTCATGTATCCTAGTTTGCATATTTCAGTTTACCTACCTAGAATTGGAATTACTGGGCCATAGAGGTATTAATGTTGTTCTGTCACTAGCTCTGTGAAGAGGTTACACAGATGCTTATTACGTTGTACAGTTGTGATTGTGTATACTTCTTCAGTATTCATGTTAAATCCCATGTTTTAAAAGTGAATGGATTATGAGAAGTTAGGGGATTGAGCTTGGAAACCTGTAAGAAACTGGGTTTTGAAGAAGAAGGTACAACAGTGGAGAGATGGAAATGAAAAGTAGAGAGGAGTTGGTTAGTTTTCATGCTTCCTTTAAGAAGGTTGTTATTCAAGAATTTCTAAATATTTATGGGAGGTACCTGTTAAGAGGGGAGTAATACAAATGTACAGGACAGAAGAGATATAATTAATTGAGTATGGTTTTTGAAAAGTAGGTAGTGTTGCAAGGCCACCCTCCATGGACCACAAGGGTTCCTGCACTTCTTTGGAGCCAAAGCACCAACTGTCTTTGCTATAGACTGTTTTTTCAAGGATGCTTATATAGGGAACAGCCTTGGAAGGAAAAGTTAGCATCACCTTTTGTAGCAAAGTGCAAGTCTGTTCACTGCAAAGAGTAATAAATACCTCCCTCCATGGTACATGCCCACAGACCTGACTGCCCATTCAAAAAGATTCTGGTGCCTCAACACAGGGTTCCTTTTTTGAATGCAGCTCACTGGATTTTTCCACCCTCCTGACCCTTACAGCATTTCTTTGAAGGAACTGGAGATCAGGTACAGGAACAATCACTGATACTCTGGCTAGTGCTCCAGCTGTGCATTCCTGTCCTCTGTGTCTGATTACCTGATCCCAGAAGCTTGTGTCTTATGCCAACATCTGTGAGCATCTGTAAAAGTATAGAAGATTAGTTTGTTGGTTTGGAAGTAAAGTAAACCTTCTAGCCTTTGCAGAGCTCTTGATGCGGAGGGCAAGGACTCAGAGCAAGGCACTTGGGATCATCTAATGCTTCTTCAGGAATGCTGCCACAATATTGGAGGTCAGCTCGATGTCACCTACAAGACTCTATCGTGGGGGTCCTCTCTGCCAAGTCCCATGTGGATAAGAAAAGGGTTAACTGCTGGAGGAGGATGTTGGTGGTTTTTATATTACCCAAAAAACTTATCTACTCAATATACACACAAGACCCAATACTCTTTTTTAAATGAGAGGGAGCATGACAGGTCTGGCCATACCAGCTTTAGCCTCAACTCGCCCGACTCTCTTTTAATTATAATATACAGGAAAAAGGGACCAGGACCGGGAGGAGCTTCTTCTATGATGGACAGGATGGGGTGGAATGAGGGGAGCCATTCTTTTAAGGAGAAAATTCCAGAAGGAGACAGGGAATCACTTCCAGGCAGAACCACATGCCTCCTGGCAGTTCCTAGAAACCAGGCCTCTGGAGTCTCATGGCAACTGATTCTGCTAAATAAAAATGGCTTCCCACACTCTATATAATTTTTTCCATGGGTTATATAATTGTAATCCTTATAGCTTCCATTAGAATTTATATCTACAGCTGAGCAATGTGAAAGCAACTAATATTAACAGATCTAATATTAATAAGCAATGGAGACCAGACCTCTTGGCTGATCACAGAGCTTCAGCTCCCACTTTCTTTGCCAGTGTTTCCCAAATTGTGGTTACAGACCAGTGCCAGTGCTTGAGGAGTGCTTCAAAAATGAAACAAGACATTTATGAATGGGAAAAGAAATATTAGAGTTGGCTCTATGTATATGTGCAACTAAATACACTCAATCGAAATGGCTAACTTTTATATGAGCGCTAGTCCTTCCTTTGTGGAAGGAGTCTTCTTTCTCTAATATTCTTTTATATAAAAAGGAAAAGTGACAGTAAATTAGAGCAGAAGGATAATGAAAATCATATTCCTATAAGATAACTCCCCAAGAAAATGGAGGGACGGCGTGGCTCAAGAAGTGGAGAAGGAAATTGGCCAAACATTAAACCTCTCCCAGTGCATTCCTGATAACAATGGGTCCTGGGGGAAAGGGGTAGATGCTGAATACTGGACCCTAAACCATGACCTTCCCCCATGGCTAATTAGTCTTAAACGGAAGCACAGCCAACTCCAATGGGCAAGATTTGAGAACTCTTCCCTGGAATCTGGACTCATCTCCACAGACAACACTGAGTTTCAACCTTTTTACAACTGCCTTCCTAAATTAAGGTTTTAACCTCTCCAACTAGCCCCTGACTGTCAAGACTGCACACCCACAGCTCCCAATGACTACATCATATAAAACCAAAATCCCCTCTGTAACTGAGGGCCATTTTCCCACCTGGAACGTGGACCCAAATGGTGCCCAAATCTTTGAAGGAATAAAGGCTTCTCTGAATCTGTCAAGGTCTGCCTCCTGTCCTTTTCCACTTACAATAGCTTTGTTTCAGGATGCATTCTTCCTTGGCAATATGAATAGCTGGCAAGTTTATAATGACCCTTTCATTATTTCTTCTTTCCTTATTGGGATATGCAGAATTCTTAGAACTACTAGCTCTAGTTTTTCTTCTAAGTGTCATTGCTTCCTAAATGGGCTTCTACCCCGGTTCACATCTTTAGTGTGTTTATGTCACTTGGTTGGGGTGTAGATGTACTTAGGTTTGCAGAGTGCAGATACAGCTGCATTACTGGCTTTGCAAGACTCGCCTGAGGTCCTACATTACCATCTCTCCTTGTTGACTTCTATGACACTTGAAATATCCACAGTAGCCCGGGGCCTGACATGAGGTAGGCAGTGAGCAAATATTGATCATGGGAATGAATAAGTAAATAAATAAGTGAATGAATGCATTGTTGAGCTTTGAGATTCTTGGAAATTCAGTGGTACATACAGTTGAACAGCCCTATTGCTTTCATAGGAGAAGACTGTTGGTCACGAACACCATCCCTCTCCTCAAAGAGAAATAAGAGCTCAGTGGCATTTGTCACTTGAGACACAGAACTTGAAACATTCAATTTTGTTTTTTACATGTGAGAGTCTACTTAGAAAAATGAGAAATACAGTGATCTTTTGAAAGATGTCCAAACATAGGCAGTCATCTGCATTGTGAAGGAACAAACTAGTGACCACATTCCACTTGTCTGGTTAAAGCAGCAATGGCTGCATATTAACCTCTAAGAAAGGACTGGGATTTTTTAGCACTCTGTGGTTGTTGTTATTGATCTACTACTTTTTTTTCCCCTTTAATTCTTTCTATTACTTATACTATCAAAATATTTCTACTTCTTAGCCACTTAGAAATAACACAGAATTTATTTTCTCTCAAAATCTTCAAAGAAACTGGAAAGATAATGTTCTGGTGTTTTGAGAATCAATTGTTAAATTTACTTAAATTGAGAATTGACTCTTTTGTTTACTGCATCCTAAGACTTTTGGTAAGTTGGATAATCGATATCTGCTTTTGTTTAAATTAAGTATGGTCATTAGAATCCTCCTTACAGTGTCCTTTTCTTTTCCCTCAAATGGTCCCAGAACTAATGATAAACAGATTATTTTTGTGTAAACAGGAAGTCTTTTGTTCCCTATTCTTCTCCCTCAAGACTGATTTGTTTAGTGTTTGCAATATCATAGTTTGTCTCCATGGAAATAAGTATAATGTGACAAATAATTGGAACAAATAAAACAGGAAGAGGCGGACCAGCAAGCAGTAATGCTTGTGGCTGGAATCTCAGTGATCAACAATGCTAATAATTTTTCACTACATCTTCCAGAGAATTCCCTGGAGCATATGACTTTCAGCCTTGATAAGTATGCTTAAGTGGCCCTTCCAAGCCTGCCAGTAAATAAGCTATGTAGCCCTTCCCTTTCAGAATGACTTTGATGATTTCCTCTCTATGTTATCATAGACATATCCTTCTTTCTCATGTCCCATAATTTTAACTACTTTAAATTAGTTTTATATAATTTACATTCAGAGAAAATATATGGAATTCACAAATGAAAATGGGAATAGTTCTCATCCTGCTGAGTCAATGAGGGAATTGGGAAAAGGAAAAGATGAGAAAATAAATGGCATGGGTTTTGGTCTTGCCTTCACTACTTATGGACTATTGATCTCTTTTACAAAATGGCTACTTTGCTATTGGAAATAACTAGAGTAATATATGGAAAAAAAAGAGAAACTTTGCTAAACAAAATTCAGTACAAAATGCTGTCTACTAAACTCAATACAGTACAAAAAGTAGTTAATTTATATTGTTCTCATTCACATACATTGGTACATTGGTCCTTGATGGATCATAATGAACCTGTTCTTTAAATACATTACCATAAAATATATCAATAGATCAGATTTCCCAGAAATTGCATGACCTTGATGCTTTACAACATGAATTATACAAAGTCCTGGAAGGAAAAGTGCTAAAATTAATTTGGCTTTGGCAGAAAGATGCACTAGAATGGTTGAATAGGGATTTGGGGCGGGGGGTTGGCTCTCGTTTCCAAGGTTATAGAAACTATAACATCCCAGCACCCAGCTCTCAGTGTGGAACTAAACTAATTCATACCAGGAGTGTGGTGCACGTGGTTACTTCCAACCACGGGTTAGACTTAGGAATTAAAAACTGATTCTCTTTACTAGGAAACAAATGACCCCAATTAAAAGTTCCTGTAGGTTTGAAACATGAGAAGCATCCAATTTTAAAGAGACTCTAAGGACACATTTTTCTACAGTGAGTGGACATAAGTTGTGAGTAATTATTAAACTCATAAACTAGCTATAATTGTGAAGATAGTTCAACAGATTAATGCTCTGTAGTGGCGCTCAGTCCGGATCTGCAGCGAGAATGAGGAAAACGGGAAGCCATCTGCAGAGGAGAGGGCTGGTGTGGGCGACCTCCCTCCTGGTCCCCTTCTTCTCTCTTGCCTCCTTTCCTTCTCACTATTTCCCTTTCCTCCTCCTTTTCTCTTGCCATTCATACTCTTGCAGTGCAATTATGCGGGCAAGTATGTTGTTTGCTTTGTGTAGTATTATCAATTATCTTTTTAACCTGAATTTATTTGATGACTAGTTTTATTATGTCTATCAATATTAAATTCATTAAGTAATTTTTGCCATGTCATTTTAGAGTTGCAATTTAGACTTTGCTATGGGTTGAATTCTTAAAAAATGATATGTTCACTTTCTGACCCCCAGTACCATAGAATAGGACTTGATTTGGGAACACAGTGGCTGCAGATATAATTAGTTGAGTCACACTGAAATAAAGAGGGCTCCTAAAATAACATGACTGGTGTGCTTATTTGGAAAAAAAATGGTATATGGAAAGACAGACATGCACAGAGGAAAGATGATAGGAAAAGCCAGAGAAAACAGCATGTAAAGATGAGGGCAGAGATTAGAGCCAGGCAGCCACAAACCAAGAAATGCTGAAGATGGACAGCAAACCCCCCAAAGCTAGTAAGCAGGGGCACGGAGCAGATCGTCTCCCAGAGTTTTCAGAAAGTGCCAACCCTGTCAATACCTGAATGTCTAATTTTGATTCTAAATTTTATAATTTTTACTGTTGTTCTAAGTCACCCATCTTACTATGATTGGTTATGTCAGCCTAGCAAATAATGGACCTGGACTTTAAGTTTTATTTTATTTTTATTTCCTTGAAAAATGTATTTGTACTACACTGCCTTTCCTAGTACATAAATGTTGGTGGACCATTCCATAAATGATTGGGTTTTCCTCAGCCTTTTCTAAGTCACATTCCGACTGCTTTATTAGGGTAACATTTTAGCCACCAGAGGCTCACATTTATTTGAAAATGTGTTTTAGAACAAGAGCAAGATATTTACAGCTCATAAATAATAAGGAAATAGAAAGAAACCAATATTGCCATTCTAATTCAAATTGTAAAATGGCTTCTTAGTTCTGGTCCTGGACTTTTCTAATTGAATACAGAACCTATATTTAGCAAAAGGATCCACAGGAAGAGTTGATTGGAAACTTGAATGTTGCAGGGAAATGTACATTGGTTTGTGAGTCAGATGTAAATTTTTAAAACCTTAGTTTAGCCTCACACTTGGTGTAGGACTTACTCATATGTATTAATAATGAGGAGTCAGTTTTCTTTAGAAGTGTCTGGTATGGGGCAGGGCTCCTTAACATTGGTCTATTTTTTAATAAAGCTTTCCTATTCCTGGATACCAAAGCTTTTATTATATATAGAAAATCTTTGCTGTGTTCCACACCCACCCTGCCAGGTGCTCAACAAGAAATTCTTACTTTCAAGTAATCTAAAATTTTTCTCTTTATGGAGTAACCACTACCATAAAAAAAACCCACAACCATGGCTCATAGAAAACCTTCTCAGTTTACCTCATTGTGGTGATCCCTGGACTTTCCTATAATTCAAAGCCAAAGAATGAGTAACAGCGAGATCTCTGAAGCAACGCTGTAAGGACTCTTACAATCTCAAATACTTTAAACTTCAGTGTCAAATCTAAAGTTAACCTTCACACCTGGCTCTTGAGAATCACTGCAAGGTTGCATTTTACAGTTTAGAAAAGATAAATCCAAGTTAACACCAATGCTAAGAGTATAATTTACAACTGCCTGGTAAAGATCAACTTCTTCAGGTTCTGGTGCTTACAGAAACCTATAAATAGAGCTTGAAATCTTACCTTCACAAAGGATTCACCGCGGAAAGTGAAAGGAAAGCTGAGAGCAAAATTTGTTTCTCAGTGTCTTCCTGCAAAGAACCTTGGAGAGAAGGCAACTCAAGATTGCTGGATGTTCCAAGCAATTCTGGACACTTAACTGATACCACCTCATTAAATCAATCTGCACAGCGCTCTACAGAAAAGATCATTTATCCCCATTTTATGGATAAAGTAATTCTGGGTCATTTATTGAAATTGGAAATCAAACCCTGGACTGGTTAACCTACAGTCCATAGCCGGTACTAATTTGAGTTAGAGTTTGACTTCCTAGGCTACCCTGACAAGCTGAGTGACCTCAAAAAAAAAAAAAAAAAAAATCCACCATCTGTGGATTCAGCTGTAGAGCTGGTAATATTTTAGAGTAGATGATTTCACAGATTCTTTTGAGATGATGAATTTCTACTTGAGGGAAAAAAAAAATCAGTAAAAGCCATAATAGCAAGGGCCACAAAATAGCAAGGGCCAAATTAGATAATTGTTGACTCCATGTGATATCCCATCTTGACTTTATTGTGATCATTTAGATTTGTTTAGATGTTCAATAGAACTTGAAATACAGTAGAGTAGGGGAAGGGAGGAGGGGAGTTGAAATGGAGCAAATTATGTCATATACACTTATGAATATGTCAGAATGAACCCCACTATAATACACAACTAAAACATGCTAATAAGAACATAATAGAAAAGAAAGGGTCAGTGGTTTAAGCCCAACATCTGGCCAAGGTAAGTGTGGCAAAGTATTGGATAACCACTTTATATTTTTGCAAATATTACAAAACAAGGTCATTTTAAAATTCTAAACTCACCAACTGTATTAATTATTAAGGCAGATATTACTGTCAGACTTTTCTACCAAAGTGTTTATTATTGTGCAATAATATTCAGTGTTTACAAACATTTCTAAGCATATTTTTATAGCACATATGTTAAAAAATATTTAAGATAGTGACCTTGCCATGTTTTGTCCAGTTCAGTGTTTTTGAAATCTATTCAATCCTTTTCTATTTTTTTGAGTTAAAGTATATGCATTTTAAAATGGTAACATTCTTTTTTAAAAAAAAATTTTGATGAACTAGAGAATTTACTTCTTCTGCCATGAGTAATAAAGTAGAGGCAATTATAAAATACAACTTGCAATAATGTTATACCTCTAAACACGAGTGTTGTCTACATAATTCAAAATATTGCATGTGTTACTTAAATTAATTTGTTGCTTAAAACATGGGCATGAAAGAGGTATAATAAAGGTAGAAGCAAAAAAATAAAAAAGACTGCCCATTTTTATTTTATGATAATTTTTAAATGAAGATATTATTCCTTAGCAAATCCAGTGCAGCCTTTGAAAGCTGGTCTCTAAAATGTGTATGATTTTGCTGCAATTAAGAAAAACCCAAAAGAGTCATAGGGGAGTAATCTTGCAAAAAAGTTTTCTACAAATTGCACAAAATATCACTCTAAGATATTGGAGATAAAATCAGATGTAGCGTTGGATGTAGCAAAAGCTGCTACTGCCACAACCCTCCTTTTATGTACTAGACCAGGTTAACTTGCATGATGAGACATTCACATGATATAATTGACCTAGCAAAAACAATGTGGATGTCCAGTATGGCTTTCTACTGCTAATGATAGTACTTATTTCTTTGAGTGCTCTTCATTTGTCAAGAGACAAAAGTATGTTGCCAAGGCTACAAACAGCAATTTGCTGTTAAATGGTGATTGATAGATGAACACAGTGCTGTGGGGTAAATCTGAATGAAAATGGGCCCTACCTAGATGTCCTGAGATAATGCCATGATCATCCTGGCCAGCATCAACATCCGCCCATCCTGCCCTTGCACTCAGTTAAATTGTGAAAAGCCTGTCCAAGACAAATAAGAAGGTACTTGGCTTTTGCAGAGTCAAAGTAATGTAGAAATGGAATTTGTCAAGGAGAGCCAACTGACATGGAAACTGGATGGGTTTCACCATCCAGTTGGACGTGTGGCGAAACTGTACACTTACCACTCTCTGAAAATAAATATTCAGAACAGCACAGAGAGGCACAACCATTTCTTTGCATGAATCTGTTGCTCTTCTCCTTCTTCTGGGTGCTTCCTATACAGTTTGGCCTATGTCTAAGATCCCATAGGTATTTGTCCAGGTAAGAGCACCCAGCAAAACCACTTCCTGGTAGGCACTTGATATTTGTGTTCTATACTTGATGAAATCATTCTAACATGTAGTTTTTGAGTTTTGAACTGGTCTCTGGCCTAGTCATAGTAATTAGAATTCAATCTCTCATTTATAGACCATCCATAGAAAATGTAATGGTGGAGATTGTTAAAAACACACATGCAATCAATACATCAGACTGAACAGATACTTTAAAAAAAATTTAACCAGGTATGAGCATTGTTCTCTGGCCTCCCTTGGGTGTTTTTGATTTATTCTGATTAGATTTGAGCTTCCTTGCACTATAATTTTGTAATCACAGTCAGAAAAAGGTGCTGTTAAAAAAAGGAAAAAAAAAAAAAA
>JAJEJO010037260.1:0-13880 GCA_020662805.1 Glaucomys volans
CTCTGTGTGGCTCCCTACTCTCAGCTAACACGCACAGTGGGGATTTCCTCTCCACCTTCACTCTTGGACTGCATCAGCCACTCCAAGAGCGGTGTGCTCACACTCACCTGGTGAACCACGTAGTTACAGAGGTCCTGAGCCACAGCTGGGGACTGCGAGACCTCCAACCCCACCCAGAGGCATGCCTGTCCAGTGAGAGGCCCCGGGACAGGAGAGGGAGCAGACCCCTCACCTGAACTTGTAAGCCTGCCTCTGCATTGTGACCAACAGAGGAGTCTGGTTCCTTAGGAACCAGGGATCTCCATCCTCGACAAACGGCGGGATCTCATCAGCGAAGACCCGGGCGTCCAGCTCTCTGCGGAGCGAGGCTGTCATGGGCAGGTGTCGGTGGTCCGTGGAGTAGACGTGCATCTCTGGAGGAAGCATCAGGTCGTCGTGCAGGAGAAACCGCTTGAACTCGTAGAAGAAGGGGTCCTGCCCCTCGGGGGGGCCCCACTCCAGCTTCTCCTCATCCGAGAGACTGAGCCTCTCCGGGGAGTGCGGGAGAAAGGTGGAGAACTCGGGGAAGTTGAGCAGGGAGAAGCTGCTGGGAGTCTCCGTGCACAGCTTGATGAGCTGGTCCCGGAACCACAGTCCCACGTCCTGGCTGCCGTCTGGGTAGGTCTCAACACCGGGCCCAAACCGCTCATCCATCTTGTACAGCCCCTGCAGGGGAGTGACAGATGGAGACAGCTGCCCACTTCATGGTCAGTTTTATAAAATCAAAAGAAAATATCTTCCTAAGAAATGTGCTCATTCACCCAGCGCACGCTCACTGAGGCCTGGGGTGCTCTGGGCAGGGGGGCAGGACTGGCTGGCTCCTGGACAGAGGGCAACAAGAAAGTGGGAGGTCCCCTGGAGAGGAGCGTGGTAGGGGCGGCTCTGAGCGTGAGGAGGGGTGTGGTCAGACAGGTGGCTTCGCTCAGGGCCGACCACCCGCAGCGCCTTCAGGACCAGCTCCCACCCTCAGGGAGAAGCAGCCACACCTTCCAAGGACTCCAAGTTGCTTTCATTTTTTGCTTGTTTGTTTGTTTCAGATAAAGCCCTTCAGAAAATGCTGTGAGGACCCCGCCCCGTCACAGAGTTCCTCCACACATTCTTCAAGGTGGCCCATAGTCCACCGCGCTCACTGCGGTACTGAATTCTTCACCCAGAGGCCCCTCTGCCATTTCTTCTAAGCATGTGATTATGACCAGGATCTGAGGTGCTCTGGAATGTGACAGCTGAAGGTGGCTGGAGCTTCCCTGTGTGAACATGCACAAGCCGCCCATGAGAGGTGGTTGTGCCTCGGGGTGCCCAGCCCTGCCCGCAGAGCTGCAGTCTGAAAGAGGCCTGGGAGAGAGCTGAAGAGAGGCCTGTGCCGAGGGAAGCCCTGTGGGGCAAGTGGCAGGGCATTTCCAGAAGCACCTGAGCCATGGTTCATGGGGCCAGAGGTCACGCGGTATGGAAAGGAGCAAGGTGGGGGACCTGGTGGGCGCAGCAACAGGTGCACGTTCACCAGGGGCGCTTCATGGAGCTCCTGGGGAGTGGGCTGCAAGAGCAGGTAGGCAGGAGGAAGGCTGAGGGGCGCGGCAGGAAAAGGGCAGGTGTCCGGGCCAGCAAGGGGCACGCCCCCTGCACCTGTGCAGAGCCAAGACGCCCCTGCAAGGCTGGTGGTGCGGAGCCCGCGAGCTGGGCGTTGCACTCAGGAGTCCAGGAGAGGAAACAACCAGGTGTCAGCAGAGTCACGTGCTCAGAGTCCTTCCCACAACAGCATCCATAACAGCAAATCAGACGAATGAACCCGCGGCTAATCACGGAAGGCGCGCCCACCGAGCGCCAGCTTTGAAGTTCGGTTCTCGAAGTGCATTCACATTTGGCCAAACGCCCCCTTCCGGGCACCGAGAAAAGTGCAGAAGGGCAAACTGGGGAAAACCCTTCCTGAGAAGGGCCTTTGGCCGGTTGCCAGTCCTTCAGACCAGCAGCAGGAGGCAGCCTCCCGCCGCCGAGAGACGGAGAGGAGCCGCACCCGCACCTGCTTGTTCCCGTCAATGCAGAGATAAGCTCCCAACTCTAAGAAGCGGTCACCTGTGGCAAGGGAGGACCCCGAGCAGGAGTCGAGCTGGGCACACTGTGTCCTGGACTGACTTTGGAACAATGTCGATTTTCTAGATAATTACAAAATAAAATCAGAGAAACTTTAAAAATAAAACCCTAAAAAAAGGAAAGATAAGACCATAAAAGCCTTCTGCACCGGTGGTGGATTAACTGAGAGGACAGGCACGTGTGTCTCCAGACCTGAGAGCGGTCCACGCCCGGGCCAGCGGAGGGACGGGGAGAACGCGCAGAGCCGCACTGCCGCGCTGCGGTCTGGGAGCAGCGACGCACATTTTATGAAATAGTGAGCAAAACACTTTGCTAAAGGTTAAAGATGAAGTTTTTCTGCCTAAGAGAAAAGAAATACAAATAGGATAGACAGCTGTTAGGTACGAATCCTGGAAATCCACAGACGCGCCGCACCGCGGGCCGGCGGAGAGCGAGACCGCGCCCAGCCCTGCGGGAGACGCACGGGACTCCGCAGCTAAGGGCTGTCCCTGCGCCAAGGCGAGGACGCGGCACCAGGGGCACCAGGAGGCTGTGCGCGGAGGCACAGCGAACAAGGCACTGAGAAGCACGGGAGCGTCGGACACCAGAGAAAAGCCAACCACGCCTCGCCGTCACCCCTGCCGGGGTCATTCCGAAAGCTGTGAAGGAACGGGACAGGTAGGGCGCTCGCCCCTCTGCACACACCCAGGCGGCCAGACGGCTGCTGGACAACTTCCTGTAGAATATAGGCAGACTGCAGCACGAGTCACGTCCTGCATCCCAGGGCTCCGCCCAAAGGTCTCCAGCATCTTCTGCAGCCCGGAAGAGGCCAGCAGGCCATGTGATGGGTGCAGCAGGGCTGCTGACCCCTGTGCCCACTCACATACAGAGAGACAAGCAGATGCAGCTCCTGACGCCCCTGCAAGGCTGGTGGTGCAGAGCGATGGCCTCGGAGGTGGAGCTGGGACCACAGGGTCCCACGGCAGAGCAGGTGGCAGAGGAACTGACCTCGCTTCACACAAAATCAAAAGTTACCTCCTGACCACAGAACAAAATGGAAATCTGAGTAACCGTGCCTTCGCTACTGGTTCCTTTTCTTCTTTTATCTTTTCTTTTTCCTTTTGATGCTGGAGACGGAACCCAGGGCCTCATGCCCCATAGGCAAGCACCCAACCACTGAGCCACATCCCCAGCCCCCAGTCTGATTTGTTACACAGGACACAAGAAAAGCAGAAGCTATGGAAAAGATTTTGATAAGTTGAGTATCATCACGCTTTTAATAAGTCTCCTTTTATAAACTGTTGAGAAAATGAAAAGGCAGGCCACTCTCAGGGGAAGTCCTACAAACCGCATCACCGGTCAGGGCTGCATGGCACACAGACACACCAAGAGCTCTGGGTCCTGGAGAACAGCCCGATCAGAACACACACCAACATCACACGCGGAACGTGCACACACCGCTCTCCAGGGAAGGCACTCAGACAGCAAGTGAGAATGAGGAAAAGGCCAACACCATTAGTTACTAGCATGGGGAGCAAAGTCTAGTGGTCCATCTCCAAAACACAGTGTTCAGCTTTAATTGGGAGGTAAGACCCAGCCGTAGCTGCATCTTCCTGGTAGCCCCTCTCTGCAGGGTCTTGCCAACGCCCTTGGGAGCACGTATCTGATTCACGCTCCTGGATTTCTAACAATTTTGGGACCCAGCCTGCGGCTCCATCCTTGGTGGCAGGGTTGTGGGGTCGTGGGGTCACCGGGTCACCCTCCTTGGAGACATGTCTGTCCTCAGCCTTGCTGCAGTGACCTTGGAGTGGGGGAAGAAACCTGCCGTCCCTGTGGCTGACAAGGGGCCCGACATCAAAAGCGGGTCAGCCACATGGTGAAAAGGCCCAAGCAAGCACCGTGATGACCAGGTCACTCCATGCTCGGAACAAGGCAGGAAAGTCTGTTCTGGAGTTCAAGAGAGGTAAGTCCTTCTTGGAGGTCAGGAGGTCCCAGAGGTGGTATGAGTGTGATGGAGAAACATGAGACCACACCCCGGAGAGCAGGATGGGGGTGTGCAAGAGCACAGGGAGCCTGGGTATTAGATTCCTCCACCTCGGGGTGGAGTGCACAGGGGAGGCTCAATCATAGGTGCCTACAACAAAGAGGGGACTGAAAACTCCAGGTGCGGGCAGCAAAGGACAAGGGCAAGATGGCGTGTGCACAAGTCTTCTTTCTTTGGAGTCCCCAGCAGGGGAACAAACAGAGATGAGGGTGGGAGTCAGACTGCCCCTGGAGGACGAGGGGCCTTGGAACCTCTGATCTCAGCGTCCACCATGGCTGCAGACTCTGTCCCCAGTGTTCCCAGCTGCACAGGCTGTTCCCGTCGAGGTCACACAGTAAGAATCTGCGACGGAGTGTTTTAGTTTCCGAAGGGTGAACTGTGACAGTTCCTTTGCCTCCCACCTGGAGGGATCAACACTGGTTGGGAGCTCCCAAATCCTGGCTTCCTGTCTGTTTCGCGTGTGCTTGTGCACACTGTGTGGGTCACGTCTGCACACACGCCTGTGTGTCAGACACGTGGCATCAAAATGGCTTGCAGATAATGCGCACTCGTGAATTAAGTGAAGGGATCCAAACGCCTTTCCGTTCATGTGACTTAAATAAACTTTAACACAAATGGGTCACTCTAAGTCGGAAAGACTGAAGACGCCTTTCATATTACTAACCCATAGGTTTTTCTATGGACCAGCCAATCAGAGAGCTTGTTTCTATAAAATGTTTAAGATGAGCCGGGCGTGGTGGCGCACACCTGTAATCCAAGCGACTTAGGGGGCTGAGTCAGGAGGATCGAGAGTTCAAAGCCAGCCTCAGCAACTTAGCGAGGCCCTAAGCAACTCAGTGAGACCCTGTCTCTAAATAAAATACAAAATAGGGCTGGGGATGTGGCTCAGTGGCCGAGTGTCCCTGAGTTCAATCCCTGGTTCCAAAAAAAAAAAAAGTTTAAGATGCAATGTCCATGACTTCTCAGGATTCTTCTTTTTGCAGTGCTGGGGATTGAACCCAGGGCCTTGTGCTTACGAGGCAAGCACTCTACCAACTGAGCCGTATCCCCAGCCGTTCAGGATTCTTCTTTGGCAGTAATAACTGACTTAGAATGTTAACTAGACTTTCTGATACCTCGGTTTTCATGCATAACCTAAATTAGAAATGGACAAATTAGTTTTAACATAAATGGGATCAATCTTCATAAACGTGTTTGTTAGCAGATACATCTAATTAATTTGCAACATTAAAATACTAAAATGTCAACTAAGTATGAATTCAAGTACTCTTGGATTATTGAATTCCATAGGTAATATACATTTGGGTGTTTTAAATGTTTTTATAAATTAGAAAATGGAAAAAAGTTTAGTATTGCTTGTTTCTGACTCTTAAAAGCAAGGTTAAAATTTTAAAAGGTGCATTCTATATGCAAAGAGTAGAAAAAGTTTCAGCTGTGTTCCAATTCAAATACTGTAAAAAAACTTATTAAAAAGAAGTAATTTGTCTAAATGCAGAAATTTCATAAAGGTTTTTTCAGAATGTAAATTTAAGAAAGAGTCAGCAATTAAAAAAAGAGAGATGTAAGAAAATTATAGGTATGGAAATATATTTTAGGATGGAAAATTAAAAGGTAAAGTAAATGTTTCTAGATAAGAAACTTTTGTATGGTAAAGTAAGCAAACTGTAGAATGTCTAGGTAAGTTTCAAAGAGTTTTTGGAAGGTAAATCTCAAAAAAGCTCAAGTACATGATTCAGCCGGCTATAATCAGCACAAGTTATTGAAGCTCCTCCCTGAGGCCAGCCTGTAGCCTGCTGATTCCCTGTGTTCAGAAACAACACATGCTCCTCAAACCCTGATCCGCTCCCATCAAGACACTTCCGAGTCTGTTAGGTCTTATTACTTAGGGAGACTAAGTCTTAAAGGGGCTGGGGTTTGGACCTCTTTTAAAATCTTTTAAATGATTGCTTCACAGCTTGTTAGGTATACATCTGAGAACTATGTGAGCCTTGTCGAAGTTTTAATATTAAAGTTGAACTTAGTTAATAAGGACGTCTGTGTGACTGTGACCCTGACCACTGCTGGCTTCTGTGTATATTAGATGTATTCAGGTTCCTCAAGTATACAAGCCTTTTAAATGTAAAGCTCAGGAGAGCATTTCACCAAGTGGTTCTCCAGACTAACACTGTCTGGAGCAGCAGTCTCCTTCAGATTTATATAGAAATGACCAATTTGGTTGGTATTTATGTAATTTAACATTTTGTAACCGGATAAAGGTAACCAATTACTTTAGTTACTTTGGTAACTAACTGTTACCAATTAGTTTTATATATATATAAAATTTTATATTACTCTTCACACTGGAATGCGTATTTAAATGTGTTTTGGGAAGGTAATAAGGAGACTCTGATCTGTTTAGGTTAGGAGCTCGCTCAGCTTTTTTTTATGTTTCAGATATAATGTTGTATTATGTCACCTGATGTTCAGATAGATTCAGGAAACAATATGAGAACTTTGTAAAATGATATTTAAGAACAAGGTAAAGGTCAGCTTCAGAAATAAACCTCAGATTTGTCA
This sequence comes from Glaucomys volans, assembly GCA_020662805.1. Taxonomy (NCBI): domain Eukaryota; kingdom Metazoa; phylum Chordata; class Mammalia; order Rodentia; family Sciuridae; genus Glaucomys; species Glaucomys volans. The sequence goes on from JAJEJO010037260.1 coordinate 6,704, forward strand.
ATAGCCCCACCTCCCTGAGATAAGGGTCTACCTCTCACCCTGCTCCATGTTAGGGAGGCTCCAAAGGAGGCCAGAATTAAGCACATTTAATGTTATGTTCAAAAGACAGATCTTTCTGTTGTAAGGAATGTCTCAAAAATAAACAAGGCATATAATACAAAACTTAAGTAAAGAATTAGATGAATCATAAAAGGTTTTTAGGTTGTAAAAGAGTTTTAAAAGAAAGTAAAATTTACAAAGGATCTTAAATGTGATTAAGTTGATATGGGTCTTTGTGGAGGAAAAACAGATACCAAAGATATATTAGTGTTATTATAGAAATTTACCTCTTGGATCAAAGTTATTATACAAACTAAATATGTTTCTGGTCTTGTTATATCATTTTGCATTTTTTATAGAACCTCATAGCCCTTGCCTACCACTGTTTTGCAGAAATGTTGCTCCTAATAGAACCACCTGAGTGGTCTGAGCTGATAAGCCCTCACCTGCAGGACAGAGCGGGGACAAGCTGACTTCCAGGACTGATACTGACCCCAACTAAATGGAGGGGTGACTATAAGATTATAGGCTTTGAAGTTTAAAACCCAGAACTCCCACTTCAAGACTGGTGAAACTGGCCTGCTGGATGTTTAAAACCCAAGCTTGGAAAGCAAAATCAAGAAAGTAAAAGGGTCAAGGAAAAAGCAGCCAGGTATTTGTCCCTTGCCCTCTAACGTCAGCCAGGACCCAGGGAACAACAGGATCCCTCTAAGAGCCCTGTGACTCTGGTGAGTTACCCCACATCCCTACTGGGGGGATAGTGAGGGCCCTAGAGAACAGGAAGCCAACCAGTTCACATGCTGCAAGGAGGAGGGCCACTGGAGAGGGAAATGTCACTGAGGCTTCCAAGGAAGCCATGTGTGGTCAGCAAGACCCTGACCCACCTTGCAGATGACACAACTGGCAGAGGACCAGCTAAAGGAGCCAAGAGGCTTCTCACAGGTTCCCAAGAGTGATCCCTGACAAATCTCAGCTGATCCTAACGGTGGGTGGGAACAAGGTCGATTTTGACCGACTTGGCCTTAAACACTGGGCAGGAGAGTACGACCCCAGCACAGCTCCGCGTGGACATTTAAAGGGCAGCGGCTCTTTTACTTGAGATGCGCACTGTGTCCGTCCTCCTAAAAGTCAGGAGAACTGGAGGCTGCACAGGAAGGTTTACCCAGGAGTGCCTGAGAAACATCACAGGAAGCTCTGCCAGAGTCACAGCTTGCTCTGAGTCAACATGGAACCTATCTGTGTTTCTTTTTCTTTTCTTTTCTCTTTTTTGGTTGTTTTCGTTTCTGTATGATTATTATGAGCTGCTGCTCAGACTCCTCTTCCGGAGTTTGCAGTTCATCATGTCCAGCCTGGTGACATGATTTTAATCAAGACCTGGAGAGAAGACAAGCCTCCACTGAGCTGGGAAGGGCCTTTCCAAGTGCTCCCGATGGTCAGGAAGGCGACCTGAACTGCTAATATGGGCGAACACATTACCACTGGTGGTCTCCACCACAGAGAGCTGGCGTGTCTAGGATGGATGGCAATACCAAGGGGCACAGGAACAGAAATGAAAACGAGGCCAAAAGTTATAAAAAAGGGACTTGTGAGAAATAGAAAGTTCAGTGGTCCCTTCTCAGAATATAGCATTCAGCCTTAATTGGGATTAAGATCCCAAGATTGTAGCCATTTTAACCACATCCCTTCTCTTTGCCCGCCCCGATTTTAAGCTTAGCCAATCGTGTGAACTGTAACCCCGAGCTCCTCCTACCAGAGCGAGGGACCTCGCTGCCTCAGGGACAAACGCAGGGGGCTGTGTGCCCAGGTGCGTGGCCCCCAGACCCTGTGGCTCACCCTCTGCAGAAGTGAAGCCTGCCCGCTGAGCTGCTTCTGAGCGCGTGTGCAAGTCCTCTGGTACCAATACTGGGACGCTGCAGAGTCAGAGCACAGCACAACATCACAGGGACACAAAATCAAAACACAGTCATGTCAGGGCTGCTGACGAGGACGCAGAGCCCCAGAAAGGCAAGGCACACGGCCTCCCTGGACAGAGCCTGGCAGTTATTACCCAAATCACTGCATGTTACCATCAGGAGCAGCAAGCAGGCCTTAGGTGAGGACGCAGACACGCACGTGAGAGCTGCATCCATAATAACCAGACATCGGAAAGGACTTAAATGCGCATCTATTGGTGGATTTAAAAAAGGTCATGTTGCCGGGCTCGGTGGCTCCCGCCTGTAATCCCAGCACTTGGGAGGCTGAGGCAGGAGGATCACAAGTTCAAAGCCAACCTCAGCAACTTAGCAAGGCCCTAAGCAACTCAGTGAGACCCTGTCTCTAAATAAAATACAAAAAATAGGGCTGGGGATGTGGCTCAGTGGTCAAGTGTCCCTGGGTTCAATCCCCGGTTCCAAAAAAAAAAAAAGAAGGCAGCCTCTGAGACAGGGAGGAGGGGCGTGAGCCCACAGGGCCGCGCCTCAGGCCAGGGAACACAAACTGCCAGGGGCCAGGGGACCTCACCAACGTGGCACTCACAGAAAGGAGGGCCACGCGGACAGGAAAAGCCAGGTGTGGTCGCCAAGGGCTAAAGGGTGCAGGTGGTGGGCTCCAGAGAGGCAGGGGAGGTTCTGAGTTACGATCTGAGTGGTGGCATTTAGACACATCTGTCCAAAACTCACTAAAGTGCTCAAAAATCCACCAAAATTACAGCATACAAATTATATCTCAATAAAATTGGGCTAAAAAAGACAAAGAAAACCCAAAATAATCATTCAACTAGAATAATAAAATACTCAATCTTTCGTAAAAATGGAAGATGTGGCCAGGTGTGGCGGCACACTTGTGACCCCAGAACTCAGGAGGCTGAGGCAGGAAAGTCCCAAGTTCCAGGCGGCCTGGGCAACTTAGGGAGACCCTGTCTCAAAATGAAATAAAAAAAAAAGCCAGTGAGAGTGAGGTCCTGGTGGACCCCAGCACCAGTGCCCCCCACCCAGCACAGGGAAGACAGGAGGTGAGGGACACTGGACAGTGCACAGGGAGGAGCTGACGGCCTCAGTGGAGTCCCGGAGGAGAGGAGGGGGAAGGGGCAGAGGCAGCGTCTGAAGAGTAACAGCTGAGCATTCTCCTGATCCAAGAAAACATCAGACTCGAACTTCAGGAACCCAAAGATCTCCTTAAAACACCAGGACAATATTCCAAAGGGCGACTGTTAGCCAACATCACTGAAAGAACATTGCCAGGAAGCAACTGGGCAGAATCTGGGCTGCGCCCAGTGACCAGCCATCAACCCCACCTGTTTCTTCCAGAGATGGCCTTGAAGAACTGAGGTGGCGGAGCGAGTCTCAGGCTGGCCCCCACCAGCCCAGGTGAGGGAGCTAGTCTCAGGTAGAACTCACGTTTAGATTCTCAGGGTCATATTCAGGCAGGAAGAAGATGCCCGGATGACAGGCCAGAACCCTGGAAGGCAGAAGGGCAGAGGGTGGCCGCCTGCCTCGGACAGCCACGGACACTTCCTGCCGAACACAGTTTCTTGGAGACACAGAGACACAGGTTGGTCACAGAAAGCTGCCTGACTGGGGCAGGTCCACCTGGGAAGAGCTGTGCAGACCCAGTGTGCACACCTGATGAGTCAGAGCATACTTTTTCATTTTTTGTAACGTGGCCGTGATTCCTCAGTGGCCAGCTCTGGCTTAGACGACGGACTGAAGATCAGCAGCAGAGCGTTTGAGACCGAGCCTGTCTTACGCCCTGGCTTGCCGCCTGTGCAGCGCTCCCTTGCCTTCGTTTGGACTGGTGTTTTATGGTTAAAAATCAGTCCTTTCCAGATCACCAGTGTGGTGCTTGGATACACCGATGTGGACGCTGGTCTCCAGGGCAGCCATGTTTGAGGTGTGGCTTGGGGAAGTGAGTGAGTGGGTCCCCAGGGCTCCGACCCCATCACTGGATTATTACAGGGACTCACAGCTGAATGAACTGTCGGCAGGTGGAAGAAACTACAGGAGGTAGAGCCCAACTGGAGGAAGTGGGTCCTTGGGGTTATGTCCTTGGGGACTGTTCTTGGCCTTGGCCCCTTCCTCTCTCTCTGCTCCCTGGCTGTCATAAGCTGACTGACCTTCCTCCACCATGCCCTTCTACCATAATGCTCTGCCTTGCCTCAGGTCCAAAGTAATGGACCAGCTGACCATGGACTGACTCCTCTGAGACCACAATCCAAAGTCCATCTGTTCTCCTCCTGGTTGTTTTCCTCAGGTATTTTGTTACAGCAACAAAATGCTGATGTGCACCATCAGTTTGAGGTTCTGCACTCTTTCTATTCTTCTAACACTACTCCAGAAATTCCAACATGAGTCCTGGATAAGTGATTCTACTCCAAATGATACCTTTCCTTTCCTCCAGGAAAATGCAAGAATCTTAGATTAACTTCAGTTCCCACTTTTGAATTAGGTATTATGATTGGGATCAATTGAAAATCTGATATTCAGTGTCTGTGGTCTAAACCAGAGCTGGGCCACTGAAGAATCATGGCCACAGACACGTCTTAGATTTCACAGTGGCCACTTACAAAAAGTACAAGTCCGATGGAATTAATTTTGAGCTAATACTTTTATTCAACTCAATCTTTCCATCCTATCACTTCAACATGTGCTTCATATTCAAAATTGTTGAGATATTTTGCATTTTTTCTTGCTCAGTCTTCCACATCCAGCGCACCTCAGTTTGGACTGGCCACATCTCAAGTGTTCAGTGGACAAGTGGGATTGGTCCAGCATACGGACAGCGCAAGTCTAAGTATCCAAACACAACTATTGGATCATGTTTAAGTAAACACGCACATATACACTTCTTAAGAATAAAGAGAAGAAACATCTAAAACAAAAGCAAAGATGATTGGAAGTAAAACGATAGAGAAAGACACACCACAGCAAAAATAACCCCCCAAAGCTTTTATACAGCCTCTTAATATCTAAAAATCAGACTTTGGATCATAAAGCATTAGAGATTGCTTTTTAAAAAGTTACTACTTCATAATAATAAAATGTTGAACCTACCAGGAAGATATAATAAATCTGAAGTTTTACCTCATCCCATAACTTCGTCTCCCCATACCTGAGGTCGCTGTGGATTATAGAGAGTGATGAAGAGGCTGTCGACATGGGAGACTCCAGCGCCCCGGCTCTGTCACTTGCAGAATGAGCATAGGGACATCCTGGGTAAGTTCATGCAAGATTCAGAACAAGAACAGCAAGAGCGCCGGAGGGGACACTGTTCAGGACAACCGCAGAGAGGCACCACCGCCTGTGTGGGCCACTAACACCACAGGAGCGGCCACGGGTCACAGAGCAAATCGCCCAGGCCCCGAGAGCTGTAGTCACACCGGCGCGGAGCACACGGGGAAGCCGGCAGCACCGCAGAGGGCCCAGGGTGACCGTGAGCAACACCTTGTAAAGAACGGTGGGTGGAGAAGTCACGGAGGAAGTTACAACATATTTTGAACTGCACGACCATGATAATGTGATGGAATCAAAACACAGAGCCAACATGATTAGATAAAAATCAAAGTCAAATTAGGAAAAAACAGCAAGTTGTCCAGGGGGGGCAGTTAAAGAACCTGGAGAAGAAACAGAACCCAGTGCAGAGAAGATCCACGGAGAGGAAAGCTGATTTGGGGGGTAAAGAAGAATAACATCGATGATCCTCCAGCAGGACCGGCCTGCCGAGGAGAGAGAAGGCGGCCTTGGCGCGGATGCGCCTGTCAATCAGCGAGGGTCCCCGGTTGGGCACTTGACCGAGCTGCGCCTGGAACGCCCACAAGGCTGGCGGGGACACCGGTGCACGGCACTCACCGGCCACTCGACGAAGAGCCCCAGGCCCAGGGGGGTCCTAAGTGAAGTGAAAACCTGTGCTTTTTCAAAGACAGTTTTTTTGGTTGTAGATGGACACAATACCTTTATTTATTTCCTTTTATGTGGTGCTGTGGAACCTGGTGCCTCACAGATGGTAAGCAAGCCCTCGACACTGAGCCCAGGCCCAGCCCCACATCTGTTTGATGCTCGCTTGCACACACACACAAACACACATGTTTGCGGCAGCTTTGTTTTAATCGCTCCAAACTGGAAACAACCTCAATGTCTTAAAAGTTTAGCTGCGGTGGCTCCATATTATGGAAAACTATTTGGCAACGAAAAGGAACACACTGAGAACACATGCCCATGTGGCTGAAACCCCATGCGCCTAACCAAGAACAAGGCTGGGGATGAGCAGGCGCACTGCAGGGTCCAGGCCCCGCCACCCGCTGCAGGGGACGCTCATTACAAAGGCTCGGGCGGTGGGAGAGCAGCCTTTCATCCCCTTCTCTCCGGGGTGATCACATGCTTCATGCTTGTCCAGACTCTCAGAACTCTTATTTTAAAAAAAAAATTATTGAAAATTATACTGCAATAAAATTAAAGGTGAGAAAAGGGTATGTGTATTTGAAAGACAAGATGTCTTGTCCGGGAAAAGGCAAGTGTCGGATAATACGCACAGAATGATCCAGCTCACACGGGGGTGCACAACTGGCTAACATCCTTCAGAACAATGAAATACGGTTTTCATTTCCTATTTATATCCTTCTTGTTAGACCACTATACCCATCAAAATAAGAAAGATGTTTATGCTTGAATAAACTTCCTGGAGACCAGAATATCTTTTTATCCTGTGGTCTAAACACAGGGCTCACCTCCATCCCGCAGGCCCCGCCCCTCGCCTCCACACACGCAGGTCCCGCCTCTCGCCTCCACACACGCAGGCCCCGCCCCTCGCCTCCACACTGGACCGGCAGGTGCCCCTCACCTGGAAAAGCCTGGTCTTCGTGTACATGGTGCCATATCCTTCTCGCTGGCTGAGGTAGAACATTCCTGTGAAACTGGAGCCGTCGGGCCACAGGTAGGAGCCCAGGCCGTGGCAGTGATCCCGGTAAAACTGCCCATGGTAGGACTGCGGAGCGGAGAGGTCAGTGGCCTGGGGCCTGGGAATGCGCCGCCCTCAGCACTCGGACCCCGACATTGGCCCTCCGAGCCCAGCCACCACATCCAGGTGCTGCGAACAGGCCGCGAGGCCCCAGGGCCCCTTCAGGTTCAGGTGGCCAAGTGAGCAGGAGTGGTCACCCAAGCACGGAGCC
>JAJEJO010037266.1:0-17561 GCA_020662805.1 Glaucomys volans
GGGGGGGGAGAGAATGAGAGAGAGAGAGAATGGGGAGATGGGTGTGGGGAGAGAAAATTTATATTGCTATTTGCTTTATGTATACATAAGGAAATTCTGGAAGAATCTGGAAGAATACATAGAAATGAGTCACACTGAGATCAGGGATAGAAATTGGAAGGGAATTGGGTGGGGTGAAAACTTTTACTTTATACCTTTCTATATATTTAAAGCATTATTTTAAACATGCAAACATATTACCAATTCAAAATAGTGAATTTTGAAAATTAAACTGTTTAGATTTGAGTTGAAAAGAAAGTAAAGGAATGCGAGGGGGAAACAGAGAGAGGGCAAATGGAAGCCATCTTCCCAGAAAGCTTTGCTGTAATGGGAAGCAGGGCAGTGCAGTTGCTGGAGGCAAACACATAGCTGAGGAGAATTTGTTTTAAGATGGGAGAAATTATAGCATGCTTGCATGCTGCTAGCAATAATCAAGTAGAAAAGAGAAAAGTGATGCTGCAGGAGAGGGAGGGGCAGTCACTGAAGTAATATATTTGAATGGGTGGCAGGGTCTGGGATCCCCATAGAAGGAGCAGCAGGGCTGGGAGGTGGTGATAGGAGTGGAAAAGATTTTCTCTGCTTTTGTCTATTTTCTCAGAAAAGCAGCAAGCAAACTTAGCTGAAAAGGAGGAGTTCAGGACACTGGACATTTGAAGAGAGAAAACAGAATTCACCCTGACAGACACTGAGATCCGTACCTGAGCCCAGCGACAGTGATAAAGATACCACAGAATGAGACGACTACTGGGGATTGAATCCAGGGCCACTCGACCACTAAGTCATGCCCCAGTCTATCACTCTATATTTCATTGTCCTCCTTACCAAATAATAAACTCTACAAAGGCAATGGTGACTTTGTTGGGTTTTTTGGGGGAGGGCAGAGGCTAAGTCACATCTCCTGACATTTTTATTTTGGAGGGGACAGGGTTCTCACTAAATTGCTTAGGGCCTCAATAAATTGCTGAGGCTGGCTTTGAACTTGCAATCCTCCTGCTTGGGCCTCCCAGTCACTGGGATTACATGTGTGTGCCACCATGCCCAGCTGTTAAAGGGATTTACACTGAAGTGACTATTCACCTGATAAATATGACTGGTCCACACCAGTCACATGATGAGTTCACTAACAGCATATCCTCAGAATGCACTGGGTTCACTGGGGGCCAGGATGTGGCAGAAGTCACACAAACTATCGCACATGGCTCCATGATCCCATTCCCATTTAATATGCCACTGGGAGACACTGAGAGGATGGCTCACTCACTTGCTACTTTGACCTCAAAAGAAGGGCTATCAGGGACAGGCAAGGAGGAGGGTGGTCATTGCAGATGTTGGTCAGAATAGCAGGCTTCCTTCCGGGAAGCAGGAGTGCCAGGCTAATGATAGTAATAATGCAGCAGAGGAAGGGGGAGAGCCTGGAGGGGTGTACATGTCAGCAGAGACTCAACCTGAAGCTGCAGACACAGGGCAGAGATTGGGAGGGCAGGCAGATAGACAGGAAAGGCAGGATGAGAGCAGAGGAGAGAAGGAAAAGAGTTTAGAGTGGGTAAGGGTCCTAGAAGGAGTTCACTAAGCAATAAATATTGAGTATCTACCATGTGCCATAGTACTGTAGTTGGTAGGAGTTGGGATCCAGGATGAATAAGAAAAATGAAGTCTTTGATATCAAGTGTATGTGGGAATAGACATTAAACAGATATAAGATCATTTCATACAGCAACTGGTGTAAAAGACAATGAAATATACTGATGATGTAAGTAAGGAGACCACTTTAGATTTTGTGTGTGTGTGTGTGTGATGCTGGGGATCAAACCCAGGGCCCTGTGCATGCTAGGCAAATGCTTCATTACTAAGATATGCCCCTAGCCCCCACTTTAGATTTTGAGTAGAGAGAGATGAATGGCAAGGAGGAGTCAATCAGGTAAAGATGGAAAAGGGGGTAGCAAAGTATTACAGGAAGAGGGACTCAAAGTGCAGGATTGCTAAGAAAATGATTTCTGATGTTTTAGAACAGCAAAAAGTCTCATATGAGCCAGATGTAGTGGCCCAGGCCTGTAACCCTAGCTAATTGGGAGGTTGATATGGGAAAATCACAAGTTTGAGGCCAATCAGGGCTACTTAGTGAGACCCTATTTCAAAATAAAAAATAAAAGGGCTGGGGCTGTAGCTCAGTATTAGAGTGCTTGCCTAGCAAATATAAGGCTCCAGGTTGATTCCTCCAGTACTCGTCCCCACCCCACACAAAGAAGTCTGATTTGGCGTTTTGTATGAATGGGAGTACAAGTTGGTGGGCTTCTCCTTACAAGGTGTTGAGATTTATTCTAGGTATAATAAAAAGCCACTTGAACTTTTAAATAGGGAAAAGCATGATATGATTTAAATTTTTGAAATATTACTAATATTGTGAAGACTAGTATGAAAAGGGTAAAGGGCAGAAATGAGGTACCAGCAAGGAAGCTACTGTGATATTCCACATGAAAGTCAACAGCTTGGACCAGGACTACAGCAACAAAGATGAAGAAAAGGGCATGGATTTAGGACATACATTGGATGCAGAGCCCATAGAACTTGCTGATGAACTAGACACAAGGAAGGAATCAGTGAAAGGAAATCATCCTAGGTTTTTAGCCCAAACAACTAGGAGTTGTCTTGTCCCTACATGGGGAACACTGGGAGAGCAATGGATTGGGGGTGGGAGAGTTCAAGACATCTATTTAAGTCACATTACTTTTGCATGGCTATTGGACATCCAAGTGGAGATGTCAAGTAGGCTGTTGGATAAATGCGTCTAGTGCTCTGGATATAAATTTAGGACTCAGTGACATTTACATAGTATTTAAGCCCTGGGACTGGATGAGATCACTGGACAGAAAACGTGGAAAGAAAAGGCCAAGCCTTATAAGGCTTCAACATTCAGAGGTCAGAGCTGAGGAAGACTAAGAAAGAACAGTCAATGGAAGGCAATTAGGAAGAGTGCAGTATCCTAGAAATGCAACAAGGACAAATAGGATAATATAAAGAAGAGTCTGGGACATGATGGATTGGGACTAGGGGTAGGGGAGTCTACATTTGGTAAAGAGATTAGGGAAGGCCTCCCAGAAGACATTGGCGCTAAATGAAACTGGAATAAAAAGGGTGAATCATTGTGAAAAGCCAAGGAAAAGTATTCCAGATAGAGGGAACAGCAAATGCAAAGGCTCTGAGGTAGAGGGGTGGGGTGGGATTCAGCATGATGTCTAGATCAGGTCCACTGAAGCTGAGGCATAGAGATCTTTAGGGAAGAAAATCAGCGATATACAAGGACCAGGTTTTATAGGGCCTCCTAAGTCACAGTAAAGAGTTTGGATATTATGAGTACTGGAAAAGCCAAGTAGAGTAATAAAGACCTGATCCGCCTATTTTAAAGATCATTTGGTTGCTTCAGGGTGAATGCGTGGTAGTAGGGTCAGTGCCAAATACAGGATAAGGCTGTTGTTATATTCCAGTGATGTCGTAGAGTCTTCTTCCCAATCCCTCCCTGCATCACCTCCACCCCCCCCCCCCCCCCCCCCCCCCCGCCCCGCCAGTCTTGAGTTCGGCCCCTCTTTACCATAGCAACACGGAGTTGAGGACTCAGGAATATTAGGTGATTCAGAATCTCTGAACTACCTGGGGCAATCGTGGGTGTCCACGGAGTTGGGTGAGGGGTGGAAAGCCCACCATCAGAATCCAAATAACCAGAGGTGGTCGTCCTCCAAACCCTCGCTGCCTTCTCCAATCCTTCACTCAGGAAAATGCTGGTTCTGACTTCTGCAGCGCGGCAGCAGGAGGGTTAACCCGTGAGTGGCCTACAGACGGGAGGGGGAGAGGCGGAGACCGAGCCATCCAAGCCGCCTCGCCGAGCCCAGCCGAGCTGAGTCGAATCCAGCCGAGGCGAGCATCTCCCGCTGCCGCCCCGCGCCCTGGGCGCCCACCCCCCTCAGGCTCCAGCGCCTTGCAGCGGGCCAAACCTCCCGACCATGCCTCGCGCCCCACCCGCTTCTGCGACCCCCCAGTCCCACGCAACCCCGAACGCCCGCAGTCCTTTCGCCTCCGCACCAGTCATTCAGGTGAGTGAAGGGGACCCTCACGTCTCCACCCGGAGGGAGTCCAGCCCTGCCCTTCCAAGCTCCGCGCCCTTTTACACGGTTCCTGGCCGGGCCCAAGCTCCAGCCCTTAAGAGCTGGTTCTCCAACATGCCCTCCATTCCTCCACGGTCTTGACTACATCCTGCTCTCCCTGGTGCAGTAATCAGCATCCCGGTGGTTGCTTCCACCCAGTCTTTGACTCTGCCCGCAGCTCCAGGCATCCTTCTGCCTCGGGTCCCCTTTTCCCTTACGGCATTACCTCCCTTTACGGACTACCTTTTTCTGGTTTTCCTTGCTCCCGCCCTGTCGCGGGAGCGCCAGGTCGAAGGACGGTCCTGATTAGGGGCAATGCTGGGGATGGGGCCCGACTCCCGCACCCCAAGGCCCCGCCCCACCCCCAGCTCCTCTCTTGCGCACAACAGGTCGGTGAGGAGCGGGAGAGTGTGGGGGTGGCGTGCCAGCTGGGGTACTGCGGGCTTCCTGGAGGGGGTGACCAAAGGCCAAAGGGGGTACGGGGTGCAGCGACTGGAGTTGGCCGTGGTAGGGAATGCACCAGGCGGAGGGGCAACTGGGTCCTGGAGTCAGGTGGCCACAGATGAGCCCTTCTCCGCTCCACTGGTTTCCTCTACCATTGCTCCCTTCCCTCCTTTAGTCTCATTCTCTTCACCATGGCCTCAGCCCTCTCTCTTCTATTCCCCATCTCTTTTCACCATTCCCCAGGCCTGTCTCCATATCCCTTTAAATTTGAAGAAACAATTTCCAACTCCTCCATCTTTGCCATTCTGTTTCTACCCCCCCCCCCCGTCTCGTTATGTCTTCTATATTCATTTCTCTCTTCTCTCACTTCTTTCTTTCTATCCCTGATCTTTCCCATCCTCCTCTCTCTCTTCCCCTTCCACTCTCTCCACTTTCTCTGACTGTTCTGCTTGGACCCTTCTCCTCTTCCTGCCCTTTGCTTCTTTGCTGTGTTTCCCTTCCCTGACCTTTCCTCCTATCCTTTTCTCCCTTAGTTTCCTCAGCATTTCTGGTCTTCTGTACCCCCTTCTCCACTTCTCTCTCCCATCTATTCCTTTTTAGGGCTGCTTGCTTTCCCTTACCCTGCATCCTATCTAAGCTTCGGACCTTTTTGCCTTTCTCCTCTGTTCTCACTCTTGACCAGCCTTCCCTCTCCCAACCTTTCACCTACTTCCCATCTCTCCCCACCACTCATTTCCCCGATTTCCTAGGCCAAACTTGCTCATCTTATTCCCTTGCTGTTCTCCGAGAGTATCCAATTGCAGATTTTAAAACACAGGGTGTCATACCTTTATTCACTCTGGGGAGGCTGCCCCCTGGATCTACCACCCTCAAATCTGAGAACATGCCCTCTTTCAAAACCATCTAGATTCTCCCAGGACTCTTTACCCAGGAAAGCCACATTTGAGGGGGTGGCTTCTTCTCAACTCCATCTCTCTTTAGAGGGCACCTATGCATTTGGATGATTAAACATTAAGAACAAAAATCATATTCTATAGTTTTTCTTCCACCCACCTCTTTCTCTGTCTCTTTCCTTCCATTCCTTCATCTCTTCCACTCTTTTTCCTGAAGATGCAGATGACTCCTGGGGCAGATCATAAGAAAATTGCCTGGGACTACAAGTAGGGTGGGAGGGTTGGAAGGCTCTCCTGTGCAAACATACACATATACTTGCTGGGATTGCCTTCTCTTCCCTCCCCCAATCCTGAGACTCCCTCCCTAGTGGTAGGTGCTCAAGGAATCACAAGGTTCTTGGCTCTAAATTAAGATCCAAGAAAAGCCTAGAGCTGTGGGCAGAGGAAGTGAGAAGGAAGGAAGCCAGAGAAGCGAGAGTAGACCTTGGGGCAGAGAGGTAACAGGGACCTGGAAAGTTGTGGATGGGGCTGGGGGCAAGTCAGGGAACCACTCTGGAATGTTCTTTCCCTAAAAGAATGTTAAGAAGCAGAGGATCCTGGAGACAGCAGAATGGCTGGCAGCCATTCAGCCTGGGAGGGGAGATGGGAATAAAACTGGTGGATGAATGAGCTGGGGAGTACCCATGGCAGGGCTGTGGTGTGACTACCCATTTTCCCCTCAGTAAAGGCTGAAAATCTGGGTCACAGCTGAGGAAGACCTCAGACATGGAATCCAGGATGTGGTAAGTTTGGCCCAGCAGAGGGAGCTTGGAGACCACTTTCCCTGGGGGTCTGGCCCTTTCCTATCTAGGCCCACCCATGGCCTTCCATCCTGGGGGCTAGCCCCTAAGACAACAGGGAAATGAGGCCAGAGCTTTTCCAAGGTCCGCCTGCTCTCACAGAGAAACCTGGAGGGAGGCAGCCTGGGATTTCTAGTGTGAGCATGTCCTCCCTCTACATAGGCCTGTGTCTCAACCCATTTTCTCTCCCTTCTTGCAGGCCTGCTCTGCTGCTGTCCCATTTCCTTCCACTCTGGCCACTGTTGTTACTGCCCCTCCCATCGCCTGCTCAGGGCTCCTCCTCCCCTCGAACCCCACCAGCTCCAGCCCGCCCCCCATGTGCCCGAGGTGGCCCCTCAGCTCCACGACATGTGTGCATTTGGGAGCGGGCACCTCCACCAAGTCGATCCCCTCGGGTCCCAAGATCACGTCGGCAAGTTCTGCCAGGCACCGCGCCCCCTGCCACCCCATCAGGCTTTGAGGAGGGGCCTCCCTCATCCCAGTACCCCTGGGCCATTGTGTGGGGCCCCACAGTGTCTCGAGAGGATGGGGGGGACCCCAACTCAGTCAATCCTGGATTTCTGCCCCTGGACTATGGTTTTGCAGCCCCCCATGGGCTGGCTACCCCACACCCCAACTCAGACTCCATGCGGGATGATGGAGATGGGCTCATCCTTGGAGAAACACCTGCTACCCTGAGGCCATTCCTGTGGGGGCATGGAGAAGGTGAGGGGGCAAGAATGGTAGGGATATGCGGGGTGGGGAGGCTGGCTGAATGCTCTAGGGACAGAAATAGAGGCCTTAGGGCTGGGGATATAGCTCAGTTGGTAGAGTGCTTGCCTCCCAAGCATAAGGCCCTGGGTTCAATCCCCAGCACCGCAAAAAAAAAAAAAAAAAAAAAAAGAGGCCTTATCTGTGAGTTTCTTCAGTGAATGTGTCAGGCTCTATGCTGGCAAGAATGCAAAGATGAAGATGTTTTCTAAGCCCTCAAGGAATACAGGTCTACTGGAGAAGACAGATGTGTAAACACTTGGGGATGAGTCAACATAATAAATGCTCTAACAGAGGCAGAACAGCCTGTTAGGAAACTAGAGAAGTGAGAGACTACTTATGCCTGGGGATCAGGACAGCTTCAGAGAATTGACATTTGAACTGGACCTTGAAAACAGTGGGAGTATCCAGACAGGTACACCATGGAGAAGAACTACCAGGGTAATATCTTGGCTCAGGGAGTGCCAGTGGAGGGACAAGGCCAGTGATATGGGGTCAGGACAGGGCAGAGACTAGGACACTTCCGCCCCTTAGTTTCTATGTAGAGAGGTGTGTTCTCTGATATTGGTGGCTCATCCTAATCACATGTACATGTAAGGTTTAGTGAAATACATTTGGAAAAGTGGAAAAGAGCTGAGGACTTGGGAAAGCTGGTGCTAAGAATAAAGAGGGAGACTTCAGAGAAGCACAGAGTTGAGCAATGTGGGTTCACACAGCCATACTCCTTAGTCTAACCCCACCCCCACTGCCTCTTGGCTCCTACCTCCTCAGGCCTTCCTACAACTTTCTCCCCACCCCAATCAGGTGTGGACCCCCAGCTCTATGTCACAATCACCATCTCCATCATCATTGTTCTTGTGGCTACTGGCATCATCTTCAAGTTTTGGTAAGTTGAGGGGAGAAGGTTGATGGTGGATGGGGACTGAATGTTTGCAAATGTTTGGAGACTGAAAAGCAGGGAGGAGACAAGGGCAGCAATTTTGCAGGGGTTGGGGTAGGAAATAGTGGATGAAGGCAAGACCTTGGGAAAGTTAGTGATTTGAGTTGGGGAAAACAGTGTGTCAGTGCAGATTCTGTCTTACAGAGAAATACAAGGATAATGAGAGGAAAGGGGCATTATTTATGTATACTGGGGGCTTTGGGGGGCATTCCTCCAAGACACAAAAAACTGACCCAGGCTGCACGGCTCTTTCTTAGAGCTACCAGGCATAAGGAAGAAAATCTGGAGCTTTCTTTGCACATATTTAATAATGGGTTGCTCAGTCCTTCACACTTTACTGAGAGAATCATTAGACTCAGGTGTCCTGTTCATTAGCTGACTGAGCTAGAACTAAATGTGCCACATGCTGTGGAGAAGAGAATTACTTTTCTGGGCATGCATGGGGAAGTGGGCAAATTTAAGGTGCTCTGTTTTGGTGCGGGAGAGGGTACTAATCTTGTGGATCTGGATCAGGTTGGGAGCATGATTTACATTCCTGAGCACCCTGGGAATGGGTTTATGGGCTTATAGTCTGAGGAGATTTAGTATAGGGAACTGTCAAAGGCCAGTTTCTTTGCTGTAGGATGTTGAAGGTGCCTGGAGAGGCTGGGATGACCAGTGCTATAGGCCTAGAATGGGGGCTACTTGAGTATGTGTGAGGACATCTTTCCTTCTCATGCACTAGCTGGGACCGCAGCCAGAAGCGGCGCAGGCCCTCAGGACAGCAAGGTGCCCTAAGACAGGAGGAGAGCCAGCAGCCACTGACGGACCTGTCCCCGGCTGGAGTCACTGTGCTGGGGGCCTTCGGGGATTCGCCCACCCCCACCCCTGACCATGAGGAGCCCCGAGGGGGACCCCGGCCTGGGATGCCCCAGCCCAAGGGGGCTCCAGCCTTCCAGTTGAACCGGTGAGGGCAGGGGCAATGGGATGGGAGGGCGAGGAGGGAAGGCAACTTAGGTTTCCAGAGATGGGATGGGGGTGCTCCCTTGGTGGGTGGCCTGGCCTTCCACAGCCCTTGGCTTTCTTTCCCAGTCTGGTCCCAGGCATTCCTAAGGGGGACCAGGCTAGCTCCTTTCTAGGGCGGGCCCTTCCTTCTCCCACTTTCTCAGGCTCTGTGTCCTATTCTCATGTTGACCTTTAATTCCTACTCTGCCCTCTTAACCTTGAGTCCCTTCTCTGTCTTGAACTTCCCCTTCAATCGTGGCCTACCCCTTGGTTCCTGACTGTGCCCTTTCCCTCTTCCTCTCAGGATTCCCCTGGTGAATCTGTGATGCAACCCCCGCTTGTTGGGGTGCTGCCAAGGAGGCCAAGGGGCCTGCATAGCCGCCATCCACTGAGGGTAGGGCAGCTGGGGCCACAGGGGCTCCGGGCTCCTGCCCTTGCACACGACCTGGAACACTCAGTGGCCCCATGGGCAAGCATTCCTGCCCACCCTCCTGCAGTTGGGGGCTTCACATACTTGTGACTTTGGGTCCCCCATCCTTACTCTCGCACACTCACATGAAAGCCTTGCACATTCACATCCACCCTCATAGGCCACTGCACATACTCATGCTATTTATGGCCACTCTTCTACACCCTCTCCTCATTTACATCCCTTTGCTCAGCTGACTGCTCACATTCTCCCTCTTGTTTTCACATTTTCTCTCTCCCTCCTCTCTACACATCTCAGTCACTCAGCAGTCCATGTTTCATGCACACCTCACCTCTCCTGTGCATTTCTGGCCCAGTGTTGTGGCTTGGTGTGGCGTACTCACTCTCTGCCTCATAAACACCCACTGGTCTAGTTTTTGTGACCCCTGCATGCTGCCCCAGAGGTGGGCTGGAGGCGAGCTGGGGGCTCCTCATGCCCTCCTCTATCATGGCGCCATCCCCTTCCACATCACGTTCATGTCTTCCCATTCCACTTCAAGGATGCTGGCATTACCCCGAGGGCTCCCCCATGGGTATGTGGGTAGTGAGGCCCCACTGCTAATTCTGTTGTCTGAGAGATGGATTTTGGGGAGTCACCTGCTGCACTACATGAGTAAGGGACTCCTAGTCGTCCTTCCCTCCCTCCCAAGTCCCTTTGTCTTGTCTATCCTGGCTCTGTGTGTGTGTGCGTGCGCGCGCGTGCACGTGTTTGTGTGTGTGTGTGTGTGTGTGTGTGTGTGAGAGAGAGAGAGAGAGAGAGAGAGAGAGAGACACTCTGGAATTCAGAGCCCCAGAGGCGGTTCTCTACTTCCCAGCCTCCCTTAGGGCCTCCCTCACTCCACCTAGGCTGCCAGGGACTGGAGCCAGCTGGTTCAAGGCCATCCGGAGCTCTGCCTCCACATCTACCCCATCCCCTCTTTTCCTTCCTTCTTCATTCTTCTCCTTTTACCTTCTGCCCTCTCCCCCTCCTCAGGTCCTTCCCTACTTCTCACCAATTTTTCCACCTTCCTTCTTCCCCTCTTACCTGGCTCCTATGCTGTGATATATATTTTTGTATTATCTCTTTCTTCTTGTGGTGATAATCTTGAATTCTTGTGGGATGTAAGTTTCAAAATTTTCAAATAAAGCCTTTGCAAGATACTTGAGTCCCCTGATACTGCCTTATCAACCCCTGTAGAAAAAAGAGAGAAGGGGTGGGCAGGAAAGAGGGGTGAAAATAAGGATGTGGTGGAAAGATCCTCCAGGCTGGATGTGACATGGCCTACCCTACCTACATCAGAGGACTGATGGGGGTTTTAACTTGGGACAGAATGGAAAGAGGGGAAAAGGAAGAGGAACTGAAGGGAAATGTCCTCATGAGACGCAGTGGAAGAGAAAAACTGGAATCAGAAACATGGCTTGTTTGTTCCTTGACAGTGAAGGTCAGGAGACAGCAAGAGAAAGAAGAGAGAAAAGGTGGAAATTATGTAGAAGGAAAGGCAAGGGAGTAAGCCAGAAAAGGAAGAGCTTCTCAGATAGATGGAGGGTAAAGGATGACAAGGAAAGAAAAATGGAGCAAAGAAAAAGGAATGTAACTGAACCAACCATAGGAAAGAGGCTGCGCTGCTTCATTTATTTTCAGCCTTGCTCCCTAACCTGCCCCAACCCACAGTTGCCCCCCAAAAGCTGTGCAGCATTAGAAGCCCTGTGGTTAGCTTATTAGCTTTCCCTACTGTGCCCTCTCTGAGAAAGAGGCACTGCTGGGGTGTGGGGGTGGAATCAAGGGGTGTGTTTGGGGGAGGGAACACAGGCTGCCCAGCTGGGATCAGTCACCTCTGAGGCCCCAATTCTAGGTTTGGCTTAGGAAAGCCTACACATCAGCTTCTCAGCTATTGCTAGGCTCTGTTGCCTTGGTAACCACCCAAGTCCCATTCCCCACCCGCATCTGTGTCCCACCTGCTCCCTGGAAATGGGGTAGCCCCAGGGAGGTTAGAAGACAGTGTAATATGCAAGAGGACAGAGTGGGCTGTCTAGGACTGTACCTGCCTTTGTGTGTTTATCTTTGACACTAGAATTGGGAATGTAAATGTTAGTAGGTATGTGCTTTAGGTGTTAGGGAGCTTTACTGAGTCCTTGCAGCATAAAATGGTGATTGTGGAGAGGAAGAAGTGTATTTCTCAGGACTGGAGCAGAATGTATGTTCAGGGCATAAAACTCCCTCAAAAATGATAGACTGCTACAGAGGAAAGAAGCAAACACGACCCTGCAGTGATGAACTGATGCAAAACAGAGGTGCAAGGCAAACAAGCCTTCTGAGGAGGGCTGCCCTCTGCCCCCACCCCAAGAGATCACAACATGCAGCTGATGGAAGAGAGGGCTGGAGGGAACCTGAGGTTACAGAATGAGGTGCTGATGGGCTGTGAGGAATCTGAGGAGGCTGGGAAAGTTAGCCCCATTAACCTTCCCTGATTTCCCTGTAGGAATCCAGTTCTTGGATGCGGAGGGGGGAGCACTTGCACGGAAAGATACTTGACTCAAGTGCCTGGAGAGCTTACTGGGCTCTCACCTTCAGCAACAGCCTCCCTTCAGAGGGACAGTGTGACCCTGCAGCTCATCCATATGCAAAAGGCACACATGAAGGCCCCTAATGATGAGGGAATTAATTATTGCCTGATTAGACTGCTGTTTTCCTAAATTTAAATAAATTAAAATACACCAGCAAGACACTGGAAATCCTCACTTGTTCCCTCTCCCTAAATGCCCTGCTTCCCCATGGGAAGTCAAATGGCCGGAAAGAGAGGAGAAAGGAGACATTCTAGATTTCTAGACTGTTCTAGAGGAATTATCCCAGACTGAGTCACTGTCATGCTTACCATGAAAAGGCATGAGGTACCAGGCACCACCGTGCATGCCTGTAATCACAGCAACTCAGGAGGCTGAGGGAGGAGGATTGCAAGTTCAAGTTCAGAATGGCCAACCTAATGAGACCCTGTCTTAAATATAAATTAAAAAAGACTGGGGATGTAGTTCAGTGACAAAGTGCCCTGGTTCAATTCCTAGTATTGTGAAAAAGAAAAGCAAGACAGAAACAGCATGAAGTATGAAGTCCTGGGGAACAGACCCTTAACAATTCTAGAATTGGAACAGACTATGGGCCTTGGGAAGACCTCAGAAGGCTGCAAATAATAGAAGACTCGAGTCAAAAACTAAACAATGACCATATGCCTTTTTGAAGAATGAAAGGTTCTTGGAGGCCACACATGACAGGCACCACTGGAAAAAGCATCTCTCATCACCATGTTTTTTTTGCCTCCTGGACCATACCATCAAGTGACTCAATCAGGTTTCTCCTAAGCATGTTTCTGGAATGCTTTCCATTGTGGCTCAGACTAACCAGAGGATGGGGAAGCCCCCAAGAGGAGGGATCTCCCAGGCAGAGCTCAGGGTGTGGAAGTGATTCAAGATGGAAAGAGTGTGCCAGCTGGAGAACCCACAGCTAAAATTAACAGCCCTCCTCCCCCATGCCCATTTATTGCTCTAAAGCTTTGCTCTAAGGAGTTCAAAGCACTTTAAACTTGCTTCTTAAAGCAAGGGCAGGAGCAGGGTTGACAGAGGCATTCAGGCTCAGGAAGTAACTAGCTTATTAATGTACACAGAAAAACAAGGAGGAGAACCAGGTTCGAATTTTCTATACCAGCCCAAAGTCAGTTTCTTGAATCACTCATCAATTACCCATGCAGCAGCCAGGCATGGTGGTACATGCCTATAATCTAAGCTACTAGGGAGGCTAAGGCAAGAGGATTGCAAGTTTGGGGCTAGGCTGGTCAATTTAGAGAGAATTTGCTTCAAAATAAAAAAGACTAGGAAAGTTGCTCAGTGGTAGAGTGCTTGCCTAGCCTGTCCAAGGCCATGGGTTCAATTCAGTACTAAATAATAATAAAACCCAGGAAGGACACATCTGTCCTGTTAAGTTCTTCATCTTACCAACTGCTGCCAGGCAACACACACTGAGTGCTGGGCCTAAAAACTGTGATAAAGGGAGTAGACACCTTTAAAAAGATACAAACAACAATTATAAACCTAAGATACACATCATCTGTTTAAACATTTAAAAGTATCCTTTGCTGATTCCTGATTGGGGGGTGGGAAGCGGCCAAGAATCATTTAAATCTTCAATCTCATTTTCTGTAAAACAGGTATTATAATTATTAGGGTTTTTTTTTTTTTTTTTTTTCCCTAAATCAGAAAGGGGTCATCATTACTGTCAATTGGGTCAACCTCAATTCTGTTTCAGCCAAAGGAAAGCTGAACCCAGAGGGATTCTGACCAGATCATGGTTCAGGCTTGTGGTAGCACTCATTTACTAAAATAATATGGATATTTATTCAGCATCTACTAGTCGTTCAGCAAAGTGTAGCTGACAATCTTGCTTGGGAATCGCATTAAAAAAAAAAAAAAACAAGATAGCATTAAAACTAAATGTTGTGGGAATTCAGACCTTTTTGGGGGGTTGGTGCAATTAGGGGAGACTTCCTGGAAGAGTTCATATTAGATTTTCATAATGAACTGTAACTCACTTATGAAGCAAACGTTTACTAATCGCTTATTAAGTGCCAGGATCTGAGGCTAGATCACTTAACAACTGGAAGTTCCTGCCCTCGCGGCACTGGTACCTTGGTGGGCAAACGCTATATCAAGTAGCAGAGTGTTACATTAAAAGTAAAAGAGAGTAAGGGATCAGAGGTGTTGGTGTAGGCCAAGAGAAGACTAAAGCAAAGAGTAAGGAGTGTGGTCAGAGATAATAGGTCGGATTTCTATGGGCCTAAGTACAGACCCGGGAAAACTGACATATCCTTGTCCTTTTTCGCATATTGAAAGCATTAAGACATTCTTGAGGGTTTTGGGGATGGGGAAAACTTCCTACATCAGACTAATCCACCCTGAGGGAAAGGAAACGGGACCCTTTTAAGAAGCCATACCGCCTCCACACCTTGATGCATAATTCATGAACCTGTCGTGTTTCCACCCTCCCACATCCCCAGAAATCCCTCCCGGAAGCTGGGTACCGCAGTTCTGAATGTTCAGCTTCTGCCCTTAACAGGATCCGCCTTCACTTCCGTTATGGCGTCACATTTACTGAGGATTCTGCTCTTGGGCAGAAGCCACTTCCGCCCCTACTCGTCGTAATTTCCGCCCTGAGTATCCTGGAGCGCGAGCAGCGCCGGATGTATTCGGGCAGCTCCCGGAAGTGACTCGGCCTTTGCACTCCCCCCCGTTTCCTCATTGCCGCTCCCCCTACCTACCTATTTCCCTCCCTCCCCCCCCCTTTTCGTTTCCGGCGCTCCCGCCTTCTCTCCGCTGCGACTCCTCTCAGAGTCTGTGGGGGGGGAGGGAGGGAGGGAGGGGGGCGTGTAAGAATTGGGGTTCCCGGGAGCACGAGCTGAAACACCACTTCCGGGTAAGTGTTAAGGAGGGAGGGGGGCCACCCACTGCTTCGCGCCCCCGCCCTGCGGGTGTCTCGCGCGCATTCCGTGCGTGTGAGTGTGTGGGTCTGTCTCGCGCCTGAAGTGCGTGCCCGCGCGTTCCGCCTCGCGCTCACCCTCCTCCCTCGCCCCTCCTGATCCTCCCACCCCACTCGGCTCCCTCCTTTCCCAGCAAACGCCGCCCCTCCCGCGCTCTGGCTCAGGCTCTGGCGCCGCCGCAGCCGTCGCCGCCGGGTGAGTCTCGCGCCGCTACAGCCGGCGCGCGCCAAGCTCCCTGCTCCTCCCCCTCCCCTTTTCCTTGGGGGGGGTCGGGAGGGGGGGTCCACGATGGGACTGTACGTGTGTCCGTCCCGGAACCGGAAGTGGTTATGGAGGAGCGGGCGATGGGGAGAAATGGGGGGGCTTAGGGGGCGGGTGCCTGTCTGGTGGGTGGCAGAGTTCAGCTCCCTGGAGGGGAAGGAGGGACGTCCCAAGGAAGGGTCCTTGAGGAAGGAGTGGGGGGTGACATCAGGAGAAAGCTCCCAGGGGCTGTCTTAGGGGAGCGAAGATTTTGAGGGGACTGCTGAGGTCTCCAGGATATAAACCACTGTGCAGGCTGAGGGAGGTACCTCTTGGCACAAGGCCTTGGGTAGGCAGGGGGCGAAGTCCTCGTAGAAGTGGGGGGAGGCTAGAGGAAGTGGCTGGGCCTGAACTTGGCCCTGTGCCTGACACAAGGGCTTGTGCATCCCCCAGCTCTCAGCTTTGCCTTCTAAAACCACTTCTCAGGGGCAGGGAACCTCCTCCCCTTCCAACTCTTCTATTTTCTGACCCCTGATTATTCGTGACCCAAAACGAAGAATCAGTTCCTGGGTCAAGGAGTGGAACTCAGGTGCTGGTGATGGAGTTCATTTTAGTTCCTGGGAATTGACTTATTTCTCTTGTATTCACCTAGTAGTGGGTGGCACTGAACTACTATTACTCTGTCCTTCCATCTTTGCATTGTTGGTTTTGGGGTGGACCTGCCTTCCTGCTGACAGTCAAAGAATTCCTGAGGTTCTCCACAGTTCTGCACCCTTACTGGCCCCTGTAACCTAGACAATTTGTTCACAGAAAGTTCAGGAGCCCTGGAAAGGAGAAAGAATAAGACGACAGGAGGAAGAGAGAGAGAGGGTAAGAAAATTTGGGGTTAATGATTTTTCTTTTTTGGGGGGAGGAGTCATAATATGGGGGGTCAGTGTGACAGAATTCTTTAATAGCAATTGTAATACTGGTGTTCACTGTGGGAGAAAAACTAGTTATTTCCTATTAATTCTTGAGGGTGCCCAAGAAGTTTCAGTGTAAAAAGTTGGCACTGTACCCCTGTCACCTTCCATTGCCACTAGTACTCAACAGGAATGAACTGTGAAATTGCTCAAGTGAAACCACTGAATAGTGTTGGCATTCTGTCCAAAGGAGAAATTTATTGTCCTTTAGGAACACAAGGGCCCTAATTGCCGATATTGTTATGGTATAGGTATAACTTACAGAAATGCTTTCCTGTATTTGGTACAAACAGAGCTGATTTTAAGTGGGGTTCCTAACCTTAATATTCCAGTGGAGTGTTTGAAGTGAATCTGTTGAGTAATTAGAATTTGTGACATGGGGTTATTTGAATTTGTGTGACAAAGTAAAGTTTTCAGGAAAAAAGCTACTTCTTGGGTAGTTGAAGTAAAATGGGTAAAACTGTATGAAGTAGATTCCAGAAGTAAGTCCAGGAGAATTCATTGCATGAGACCTGATGGTAATAGAGTTTTAGTTATACTGAAAATGGCAATGTATGGACTCCAAAAGAGTTTTGACTTGAGAGTTTATAAAACTAGAGAGGTTTTTTTGTTTGTTTGTTTGTTTTAGGTGCTAGGGATTGAATCCTTTCTTTTTTTTTTTTTTTGTACTGGGAATTGAACCCAGGGGCTCTCCACCACTGAGCCACATCCCCAGCCCTATTTTGTATTTTATTTAGAGACAGGGTCTCACTGAGTTGCTTAGGGCCTCCGCTAAGTTGCTGAGGCTGGCTTTGAACTTGCGATCCTCCTGCCTCAGCCTCCCCAGTGCTGGGATTATAGGCGTGCACCACTGTGCCCAGCTGAATCCCTTTTTAAAATCTTGTTTTTAATACAGATTGTAAGTTTCCCAGGCTGAGCTTGAAGTTCTCCTGCCTCAGTCTCTGAGTATCTGGGATTGCAAGTCTTTGCCACTGTGCCCCACCAAGTGATAGATATCTTAAGAACTAAGACTTAAGACCTTAAGAACTTTTTTTTTTAATATTTGTTTTTAGATGTGGATGGACCTTTATTTTATTCATTTATCCATATGTGGTGCTGAGAATTGAACCCAGTGCTTCACACATGCTAGGCAAATGCTCCACCACTGAGCCACAACCCCAGCCCTCCAGGCTGTTTTATAATATTTATTCCCCATAGGTTTCTGAGCCAAGTTGATTAGTTAAATATTGCATATTCCTTTTTCCTCCAGCTTTAGGCATTTTAAAAATTTTGTATTTATTTTTGGTGCTTGGGATTGCATGGACCCAGGGCCTTGGGCATGCTAATCACAAGCTCAACCACTGAACTTCCTGCCCCACCCAGTCT
>JAJEJO010037276.1:0-16050 GCA_020662805.1 Glaucomys volans
CTGCCAGCTTCTGAGGGGACTCAAAGTCATCAATAAGGATGATAGAATGGTTGTTCGGCATCCAGTCCCTCACAGAGGGAGAGCCTCGGTACACCGGTATAGCACCCAGGTGCATCGGGCGCCACAGTTTTTCTGTCATGTAGTCGTTGCAGATGGCATTTTCCAGGGCCAAGTGAAACTTATAGCGGGACAAAAAATCCAAGAGCTCTGGATCCTCGGTGGTGGCCGTGGCCGTGTCCTGTAACCGCGCAGTGGGCAGCTCCCGATTTTGCAGGCATTTGCCGTATGAGTCCACCTGAGCGGGGTAGAGTACGGCGGTCAGAAGGGCTGGGCCTATAGCCCTGGACCCCCGGATTCCTGGGCTCCTCCCGGCCCGCCCCCTCCCGGCCGCGTACCCCCTTCACCCACCGGGATGTAGCGCATGAGCTCGCGCACGTAGCGGTCCCGGTCCGCAGGCACATCGCAGTGGGACTGCAGATAGAGCAGTGGTGCGTAGCCGCGGCTGCGCCACTCTGCACGCTCCTGGAGGGGAGGTGCCGCGCGGCGCAGATAGGAGGTCCCGGGCAGCCACTGCAGCGGCAGAGGGTAATCCGAGTGGCGGCTGAAGGTGGCGGTAAGATTGAAGAGGCGGATGCCCGGGCCGTGGCTCAGTAAGAAGTTGTTGAGGGGCGACTCTTCGTGTAAGAGCGCCCAGCTCTGGTGCGCCAGGCGCGGCAGCGGCGCGTCAGATGCGCGGAAGTCGGTGCCGTAGAAGAGCAGTGCGCGCGTCTGCGAGTTCCCCCGCACTCGTCGATCGCGGGACGCCACGCACGCGCCGCGCGCGCACTCGATGCGCTCCGAGTCGCCTGAGAAGTGGGGAAATAGTCCAGGGCTCCACCACAGCAGCACCGGCAAGTCTGTCTCCTTCTGCTTTCCCGGCTGCGGGGTCCCGGGACTGCGCGCCACCCCCACCGCGCCCAGGGCCGAGGGCGGCCGGAAAACCGCGCCGTCCCACGGTTCCACCCACTCCGCTTCCCCGCTGGCCTCTCCCTCCGCCACAGGCCCAGGGCCGTTGGCCGTACAGACACTAAGCACACCAAGGGCAGCCAGCACAGCCCCAGTGCGGCCGGCCGCCATGTCCATTCTAGCTGCCGACGGCCCTCGGCCAGCCCAAGACCCCACCCTGCGGTGAGTTGCGACCAGACGAGGTCCTACGCCACTGGGCACTCGGCGCATGCGCAGCTCCGGAGGAGCGTAACAGAAGAGACATTGCTAGTGAAGATGAGGCTACTGGTTACATCTTATTTTATTTCTTTACAAATTAAAGATGCATTGAAAAATAAACCAATGAAGAGAAATGAGAGGTCCAGAGCAGGGGCCATCCCAGGCTGGGAGCAGGCAAGCTTGGCTACCCTCAATCCTAGCCCTTGTCCTGCCCCAGCCAGTTGGGGTTGGAAGATAACTGTCAGCCACTCAGTCAATACCAAAGCCCAAGTGGTGTCCTGGTGAAAGAGCACAGGGCTCCTGCCACCTGTCTCTCCCCAACAATCCCTGGCTTGAAGAAGCGGCGTTGCCAGTGGAAGCTGAGTGGGATATGGGCTGGCTCTGTGAGGTATTGCAAGTTGATGATCAGGCTCCCTACAGAACCATCCAGTGTCGAGGCCTCTCCAGCTGGAAAGGAGGCTGGTACCTCTCCCAGGTGATAAAATGTTTTGCAACTCAATT
The DNA here is from genome assembly GCA_020662805.1 of Glaucomys volans. NCBI lineage: Eukaryota > Metazoa > Chordata > Mammalia > Rodentia > Sciuridae > Glaucomys > Glaucomys volans. The sequence goes on from JAJEJO010037276.1 coordinate 1,705, forward strand.
CCCAGGCTTATTCATCTCTGACAACGTGCCTCTATCCACGAAGTTATCACCGGTCATTGCAAGGGTGAGAACAGGAACAGCGGAAGCAGAGAAAGCTCATCAACCACCCTCAGTGTGATTTGGCTGCTGACCTCCAGGCCCAAGAAGGACCAACACACTTTTCTCTCCACCACCTATGGTCTGTACCCCAGCTCTTGTGCACCTGTATGTATTATCCCTAATATAGGAAGTTGATGACACTGACCTGAATTAGCCACCCCCTGGAGTAACCTGGGATCCCCACTCCTTCCTGCCTGCCCCTCTCCTCTCAGAGGCTGGTCCAAAGGGACATAAAATATTGCCAGGGTCTGGGTGTCTCCAAACCCCCAACACCAAATCATATACAGTAAAATGAGAAACTACATTCATTACGACAGGATTAGCAGGAAAAGGAGGATAGAGTGAGGTGATAGGGGCACCTTCCATCAGCAGGACATGACAGAGTGGTAGGATATTTGAGCCCAGAAAGAAGGTGCCTCCTTATATCTCCCCCTCCCCCCAAAGAGACTGAGGTCAGCTTACATGACTTATAAGATATGGAACTGTCCCAATTTCTCTGCCATCCTGGGATACTTTCTGGAAGCTGGCCTGGGACCCTATGCCATTTACCCATTTGCTTTTAGCTCAGTAGCTGCCGAATCTCCTTGTGCATATGACAGAGAAAGTCCACATAGGATGCTCCCCCGCTCAGGCTCTTGTCTTCCACCAGAAAGTGCTTGAACAGCATCTCCAGCTTATCCTCCTGTTTCACCACGATAAGCTATGGCCAGAATGCAGGGTCATGAGGAAGGGCCAAAGAGAATGAAGCATGCCTAGAAATCTCATGACCTACGCCCCACCCCACTTCCAGGTGAGGACTTGACAAGAAATTCAGAGTTTAACCAGGTGTGGTGGCTCAAGCCTATAATCCCATTTACTTGGGAGGCTTAGGCAGGAGGATCTCCAAGTTCACAATGCAAGCTTCAGTAACTTAATGAAACTCTCAAAATAAAAAATAAAACAGTCTAGAGGTGTAGTTCAGTAGTAGAGCTTCCCACGTATAATCCCTAATATCACAAAAAAATTTAAAAATAGCAGGGTTCAGAGCAGTGTTACCTTCATGTACCGCGATCTCTGTGCCCTTAAGCTATCAATGAGGCCTCGAACCTTCTTGGACAGTGGATTATCCAGAACTGGCAGAACACTCTGGAACACAAAAGCCATTTCTCCTTGTGATAAAGTAGTCTGAATTCAGTCAAGAAGGGGGGCAACACAGATTTATGCATCAACTGAAAGCCTGAGTGAAGAATGACAGTACCATCCCTTCCCCACAAGTGTTCCCTATTGTGTAAGGCGCCCAGCACACTAACTCTATTGGCTCCCACTCACACCATAACACTTCCACATCCATATGCTTTGACTCCCTGTCCTCACCAAGCCACTGGTGATCTGACTGAAGGAAGGTACGTTGAAAAGGCTCTGGACAACACCCTGTTGGACACTGGCTCCCACCCAGAGGAAGAGGTTGAGCCCATTCTCCAACAAATATATATCGCCATTGCTTAGACGTTCTTCAGATGCCCGAATTGCTGGTGGTTCAGTGGTACTCTCAATGGGAGACTTTGTCTAGACAAAAGAAAGGGGGAAAGAGGTTACCAAGGGCCATAAGACATGCCTGCCCCCCTCATACATACACACACACAGTACTCACAAAGATAAATCCCCAAACAGCACCCTTTCTGGGTTTCTTTAATTCTCTCAGTGTGAAAAGTACATTAAAAACAAATTCCTTAGGGTCAAATAGAGATTACTCTCCCACCCACACTTCCTCCTTCTAGGAGGCCCTTTTCTCAGTGCCATGTCCCACACCCCAACTCGCAATCGCACCAACGGCAGGAGACGAGGATAGAAGAAGACATTGGTCTCAGCCACATCCATAGAGGTAACCAACTGTCGGACATAGGCACGGTCATCTGTAGTGACTTCAGCTCCAGGCTGCAGGACATCACTCTTCAACACACAGTTCAGGTAAACTGGGAGTAGCTTCATGCACTCAGGAAGGATCAACTGAGGAGTTATTGAAATCAAATCAATGATCATGAGAAATCCCTCCTAAGTGCTAAATTTTTCCCAAGAAATCCCTCCACTGACATGTTTGCCCCACCTGTCCTGCAGAGGAGGGGCTGGCACAATTCTTTCTGTAACAGGCTAGGATCTGGGCACACTGGGTGATAAGAGTGTCACGTACAGTCTTCACAGGGCTGTTCAGGACACCCCGGTATGCTGGGTGGGGAAGGTGGAACAGCAGTTACTGGTCAGCCACATATGAGCCTTCGCACCATCAGACCTACCCAGGAATGTTGAATTGTTGACCATCCTGGGCCTTTCTCTCAGCCCAAATCCCACCCTTCCCTGTGCCTATCCTCACCAAACTTTGCCATGTAGTTGATAAGTGTGTCAGTCTCACAGTTCCGATACAGATCAGCAAGCAGGGTGCAGCAGTTCAGTGCCAGGTTGTGGATGCGGAGCCGACGCTGCCCTGCACAGCTGGTATAAAGCAGGGCACACTAGAGGGAGAGAGAGAGGGGACACTCACATTCCCTCCTTCACAAAAGTTCTCTGAACAAAACTGTCCCTTTGCTACATCATTAAACTAGAGGAAAGCCATAAGCCAATCCTCCCCCAGTCTCTTTTTTAAATTCCTCTACCTGCTCCTCACCTAGCACTTCCTCCCTAGCCCCTTGCCTCCCGCCTGCCACCTGCAGGAGCGCTCCACTCTCTTCATTAAGCCGATCATCATGCTTGAACTCCACAGTCACTGTCTTGTCCCCATCCAGCCCAGCCAGCTCCACATCTGTTGTGTTGCTCATGTAGAATGCTCCAAAGAAATCTACAGCACGGATACCTGAGGCCACATAGAGACAGGGTCATGACTAAAGGTATGACAGGTGCTATATACTTTCCTCTGATTTATCGCCCCCAACTGCTCTTCAACCAGGACTGACCAGTGCTTGTCCGGACCCGCATCACAGCATCAAAGCCAACAACCTTCTGTACATCACGACGCAGGTCACTCAGGAACCGTTCCTGATCATTCTCCACCTGCAGTCGCCCAGACCCAGAGTCATATCACTAACCACATAACTTACCCTGCAGTCAGTTTCCCTGTACCCCTTCCACTCCACAAGCCTGCTTAATTGTAATAACAATGACAGTGAAGATGATTAACAAAGATATTGATGGTACTTTTTAAGCACTGACTAAATGCCCGGCACCACACAGAGTGCTTTACATATAATTATTTTATTCTGTAGACAAACCCTAATTAATAAGTATTAAAACCTTATTTTATATATGAAAGTACAAAAGAAGGGATAATAAATTTTTTTCTAGGTCATAGTGCTAGCATGTATTGGGACTAGAGTATCAACCCAGTCCTGAAGCAAGGCCGTTGCTCCTAACCATCGCACTCTCAGAGCTCCCTTCTTTACACTTCTCTAATACAATTCCCATTAATGAGTTAGTGGCTTAGAAGCCACTCTGTATGTAAGTCATTCCAAGACCTGCTGTCACCTGCCACCCAGAATCCCACACCATTACCTGAAAGCAAGCATATTTGTAGACAGAGCCACCAGTGAGCTGGGGCACAACAGAGAGCGTGGCCACATCCACATACTGGTTAGGGAAGAGAAAGAGGTCTACACAGCAGCCTTGGGCCACACACTCTTTGGCCAGAGTCTGATAGGCACCTGTCTGGGGCTGGAACAGAGTCTGGGGAGGAGCAGAAAAAATGTTCAAATTTCTCAACTCTTCCAGATTTGAGGGAATACATACACTATGGGATACTTAAATTCTTGTAAGACTTCCAATCTACTGCCTAGGAATTTACAATAGTAGTACAAAGTTGTCTTTAAAGGCACAGTGGCGCTTGCCTGAAATCCCAACTACTCGGAAGACTGAGGCAGGAAGATCACAAGTTCAAGGCAGCCTTGCAACTTAATGAGATCCTGTCTCAAAAATAAAAAATTGTGGGCTGGGGATATTGCTCAGGTGGTAGAGTGCCTGCCTTGCATGCACAAGGCCCTGGGTTCAATCCCCAGCACCTAAATAAATAAATAAATAAATAAATAAATAAATAATTGTAAAATGGCTGAGAGCCAGCTTATTGGCCCATGCCTGTAAGACCAGCAACTTGGGAGGTTGAGTTAAGAGAATCACAACTTCAAAGCCAGCAAGTTCAACTTAACAAAGCCCTGTGTCAAAATAAAAAATAAAAAGGGCTGGACATGTAGCTCAGTGGTAAAACGTCTTTGAGTTCAATCCCCACTACTACCGAGAAAAAAAAAAAGGAGTCCACGAGGGGTTTTGGGCTGGGATAGGGTAGAAACATGTGGGAACAGTGGCAAGACCCTGAGTTCAATCTCCAGTGCCACACACACACATAAAAGAGACACTGGGAAGAGTTACCACCTTCCCTCTACTGAAAAGTCCTCCCCCCACCTTCCAGTCCCACACCTTCTCCTTGTCTGTGTTGATCAATTTCCTGTCATCTCTGTTCTTCAGCTTCCCTGGGGCCTCTGCAATGGGCAAGGATGTATGGAAGAGAAACAGCTTCCCTGCACACTCAGCAGCCTAGGAAAGAAGACAGCACTACTTTTTCATTTTTTATTCATTTATTCCTTCCCTTGTCATTTATTAAGCACCAACTATGTCAGAAAGGCTGACTTTCTGGACAGTCACCAATCACTGAAGAAATGGAGGCTGTATCCCAGAGAGTAAGATGTTCAGAGGAATGTAAGGCAGAGAAAAAAATTAAAAAGCAAGGTAGAAGAGGTTATCAGGGACTCCAGTATTACCTTCAAAGCCTCCATCCCAGCCTGGATAACTGGGGCAAATACTGTCTCTGTCTCTCTTGTGTCTGCGAACATTTCTGGAATCTGATCCAATAAGCTAAAGAGACAGGCAATGGGAAATAACCAAAATTGCTATTCAGATTTCATATGCTTCAGTTTTTAATTCCCTGAAAAATCATCTGGCCCCCAGACTCTGAAAACTCCTGAAGCCACAGCCCCTGTCCACCTACTGACCCCAACTCCCTGGCTTTCCCCACTCTCTTCATCCCCCAAATCTGGCTCTTACCTGGTGATAACTGCCCGAGACTCATTGACATTGACCAGGAAGCCATCCAGGAGTGGCACAAACATGTCAGCCACATCAGATACAACCATCATCTGTGGCTGGGCCAATGAACTCTTCACATTGTAGAAATGAAGCACCTTATTGTAGGTGACAAAGCCAACGCGGATTGCTGATTCTTCTGCCCCGCCCTCCCTGTGGATGACATTTGTTACCTAAACTTGCTACCTTCTTCACCACCCACAATTTCATGGGATCAAGACTCAACCCAGAAAACCCACCATTCACTAAAGGAAGCACCTCAGCTCCATTACTCTCACCTAGGTAGGTAGTCTAACAGTGACTTGAGCTCCTCACAGAGGAGCCTAACAAGACCAGTCCTGATGGCATTGTAGGAGACATCAATCATGAAGATGAAGGCAGGAGGGCTAGGAAACTTATTATTCTGCAGAGGAAGGAAATAGGGAGAGAAGGGTATGGTAAGGAGGCCAGCTGACCAGAAAGCAGTCAGCATCAAAAGGGACAACAAAGGGGTAAGGGAAATGACAACAGCAATTCTGAGCTGTCTCATTATCCTCCACCCGTTACTCCTCCCCTGCTACCTTCCCTCACCTTGCAGTAATCTACAGTGGCCAAGAATTCATAAGAGCCCAGAGATAGCTCAGGACGGTCATAAGCATCCACACGTTTGCCGGTATGATCCAGATGTTGAAAATACTGGGGGGGAACTGTGGGGAGTATGCAGTGTGTTACTCAAAGGTCCACTCTCAAACTTAGTACACCTGGCCCTGGCTGAGCTGCCCCTATCACTCCAATGCCCCATGTCCCCACATGTGCCCTACTTCCCCAGCTCCTAAAAAAATGAACTCTCGTCTATCTAATTAGAGAATGATGAGATGCAATCAAGACTTTCCCCCTGAATCCCAGCCTCCATGGACATACCATCATTGATACAGCTGCAAAAGCAGCACTGGAAGCGCCTCCCTCCCTCGATGAACTGCATGAAGGGGCACATGTATGCTTTACAGCGATTGCAGCGTAAAGGGCCAGATTCCCCATGGTCCACAACATATGGTGAAGCCTAAGGAGCAAAGGGGAAGGGCTCAGACATGGAGGGAAGCTATGATGGGTTCAAACATGTGTCAACAGATGAGGAGGAACAATCTGGAGGGAGAACGGGCATGGCTCAGATATTTTTCCTGGGGAAGGAGTAGAGTGGAAAGGAATGAGGACAAATGATTGAGGGTACTGATCACAGGAAGATGTCCCTGAGAGTCTAAATTTCATAGTTCCCTCTTCTTACTCCTCATTTCAGAATGAATTTCTCTTTGTAAAAAAAAGGACTGTACAATTAATCACAGCAAGCTAAGGGCTGCCACAGATGTGAGGAGAAAATCAAAGATTATCCAAGATTGTTGTTTCTGGTCCTATCTTCATTCCCTTCCACACCTGCCCTGGAGATCTTGACTTCTGCTTTCATCCCTAAGTATCTATAACACTTCTCTCCTTTCACCCAGAGAATTCTGATACCTACTGATGTCCCAGGCAGATGTCACCCAAGAGATAAGAGATCAGTGTCCAACCATTCCCACTGCGACCCAGAAAAAGAGAAGAGAAAAACAAAGGAAGACAGAGAAGGAAGCAGACTATAAACTGAGCCTTGAGCTTCCAGTTCTAAAGAACTCTAAAGTTAGATAAGTAAAGAATGAACATGAGGTATCTATCAAGGCCTAGAAGTGTAGCTGCTTAGCTCTTTTTTATCATGCGGTTTTAGGTACTGGAGTGATAGATCAGGGCCCAAGCCCTCAGGGATGCAGTACTGGATCCTAATGTACCTGTCTCTTAGATACTGTTTTATATACTGGGGTGACACGCCAGCCTATAAAGAAAAAAATAGAATTATGTGCTTCTCATCATATGGAGATGATCATTCAATGAGAAGTTCCTCCATCCAGATATCTTCACCCTACAAGTTGGCCCTGCCTCTTTTCATATTGTTTGTTTATCCCATGAACCCTAGTCCACATGGCCATTTCTCAAATTTGTGCTACCATCCACATCATTCTCTCCAGGCATAAGCCCTGGAAAAGAAAGCTACTAAAGATACTGCCCCTCCAGTCTGACCAAGATTTCTTCTATCATGACAGTCAGAATGACATCTAGGAAGAAGCCTTATTCCCCCTCCTTCCCTTTCATTATATTCTAGCTTCTTCTCTGACTTACCTCCTCTGGGGGCAGCCTTGCCAATGGCTTGATGACAGCTGCCAGGGGCACCTGAGCCTGCTTTGCCATGTCAGATGTGCAAGGGATATTATAGGATGTGCATCGGATGTATCGGGGACTTGCATTCCCTGAAGGAGGAGGTAGATGGCCTCAGGTGAGTCATGTTACAAAATCCCTCCAGATACCAGCTCTCCCTTGATAATTCACCCCATCACTTCCACAAACATCAGAGCTGATGATCGTTTTTTCCCTACCAGAAGGACCTGGTTGAGGGGACTGGTCTCTGGTTAAAGATTGATAAAAGCTCCATCTACAAGCTGATAACCTTGGACAAAAGGTCCCCATAGGAAGGACATAACACCTTCTCACCTTGGTCTTTCACCAGGAAGTTGGTGGTGACTAAGGGTGGCACCTGGCCCCGTACACCAGTAACAAATGGCTCTGAACCCCGGTTGTTCCTGTCATCTTCAATGACCTGAATCTGCAGGGAAGAAGTGAAATGAGTGAAATGATAGAAGAAAATGAAGTGCCAGGTCCCAGAGTACCAGGAAAAAGACAGGCGAGAGCTACAGCACAGAAATCAGCAATCTGCCAAAGAACACCTCATGCACCAGGCCTGCTCTCCTGGATATCACACCAAATGCCACAATGCCAATCTTTCACTCTATTAGCCAGCAACAAGATGCTGGGCAGGTCACACTAAAAATGAGCTTCTTGATAAATCGCCCCTGGTCCCCAGTCAATGGTGAATACCCCCTTATTCCTCCCACTCCAGGAAAGCTCCAGCTCTGATCACAGACCATCAAACATGGTTAGATTCTATCCCATCCCTATCAAACCTCCCCCCAGATCCTCACCAAGATACGTTGAGTCAGAGCAGGAAAAAAGATGGCAGTAACCATGTAAAAATGAATCTACCTGGAATGACTCTACACTCAATGAAATTAACAAGGGACAGGGTGAGGAGAGAATTAAACAGCCAGAAATGATCAGGTAAGGTGAGAAAGTAGATGCTGCCTTCCTTTCAGGTAAGCATCAGTGTGTATATGTGAGGATAGGATAAGTATCCAATTCTTAAAGCCCAATCCTCATCCCCATATTTTGACAAACACAGTGAAGGGGAAAAAATTAAGGATATGCAAAGCTGGTAACCAGACCCTTGTGCAGGTTGGTGACCTTTGATCAGTTACTTCAAGATGAGTTTGATAAAACCAGAAAACGTAAAGGGCAAATAAACTATCCCACCACAGAAAGGGTGAAGCTTAGAAATACAGCAAGTCAAAGACTTGCCAGATAAGAAAGTGGCCCACACTTTCCCAAACAAACAATCCCTTCCCCTCTAGGAAATACCAGTTTGGAATTTGATGAACCTATACATTAGCAGTCACCTACCCAAATGTTTCTCCCCCACAGGCTATAGACCAATTAAACCCCAAATGGAAGAACATACTGCTTAACTTTGTCCTGTTCCATCACATGTCACACACAGGCTCCTGGAAGAGCCAGAAGCAGGACTGAAACCCAAGCTTAACATTCCATCTGGCTCCACCCTTACAGCCTGGCCTTCTACCATCCCATACTCAAGGAACTGCTAACAGCTTGCTACCTCTTCCTTACATGGTGACTTGAGGCATGCATATCCTTCAGCTTATAAAAGTAAGGATTTAGAAGGGCAAAGGAAAGACTATAAACAGGGATGGACATGGTGGATGAGGTGAAGATGAGGTCACAGGCATGCATGGATGGCACTAACACAGGGATGACACGCACACACACCCACCCCCCTGCACTTACTGGACTAGGAATGGCATCAGGGTCTATTCTGTGCCTGGTTTTCTGCTGAGGAGGCAGCTCATTGAGTTGCTTTTAGTGTTTTAATAATAAAGGCAGCAGGGGAATACAGGGAGGGAGACAAAAGAACAAGAGGCAGATGTTACTTCTCTCAACCCTGATGAGTTAGATGTGAACAGCTGGAGCCCAAATCAGACTGCTGCAATCAGGCCCCCTCTAGATCTGAAATTCTGAGTCTCTCCAGCCCAACAAAGAGGCCACAGTAGTTCAAACCACGATATAGAAAGATAAGGATGCAAACAGGAAGCAAGCAGGGTTTACAGGAAGGGACTGAATGGGAGAAACCTTAAGGAAGAAGAGCAACACTCCCTCCAAAAGGCCAAACCTCCTATCTAAGGACTCTTCTTATGCTAAAAGAAGCCTCCCTCATATCCAATCACACTCTTTTCCACTGTGGAGGGGAAAGGCAGGAGAGCTGCTCCATCCTCCCAGGTCATCCTTAGTCAACAGGTTCCCTCACCATGGTGATTCCCCAAAGGAAGAGGGAAGAGAACAGAATGGAATATGACAATGGCTAAGCATGGTGAGGTAACTGACAGCAATGTTACAGACACAACTATAAAGTGGTCCCTATTTGGGAATACAGATCTATCCACTATCCTGAATCTGATAAGGAGAGCCTGAGGATTCTGTTGATGGTTCCAAAGGGTGAGATTCACCCTCTTCCTGGGAGAAGCAGCTTCCCTACTGAGACTTTATATACATTGTCCTTGTAAACTAGAGATCACTTTTTCCCATCCATACAGCAGGAGCCTATCAACCGTAAGGACTGTCGGCTTCCTTGTATAACACTGTCCAAGTAGGAGCAGAGAGGAACCAGTATGGCTTTCCTGCTCTGAACACCAAATATCACATAATCCCCACCTGCTCTAATCATTAGAAAGAATGCTATCCTACTAGGTCTACAGACAAGACCCAGCTACTACTCCACAAAAGAGCGAAGGTGACCATGTATGCCCAGTAGTAACAGAACTCATCCTCAACCTAAAGCTACACTGATACTGCTTTGGCTTCCCTTCCTTCCCCATGCAGCTATGGAGTAAAACTGCCCTCAAAGACCTCAGGAACTTAGAAGGTGCAGTGGCATATGCCTGTAATCCCAGCAACTTGAAAGACTGAGGCAGGAGGATCAAAAGTTCAAAGCCAGCCTCAGCAACTTAGCAAATCCCTGTCACAAAATAAAAAAAGGGCTGGATGTGAGGCTCAGTAGAAGAGCACCTCTGGGTTCAATCTCTAGTACAAAAAGAAAAAAAAAATTCTGGAACTGCAATTTCTAGTTCAAAGAATCAAAAATCATATCTAGGTTTTAGGCCTACAAGAAGATGAATGTAAAGGAAAAATTATCAAAAAATGCTAGGCAAACAAGTCATCTACATCAACCTGCTTTTCTGGCAGACACAAACCCATTTCCGAGGATCATATAGGCATCTACTTACAGGACTTGGGATGGCATCAGGGTCCAGGCGCTTAGGAGGCAGTGGTTGAGGAGGCCCAGGTTGACTGCCAAAGGTGGGTGCTCCAGGGTAGGGGCTTCCATAATTGGGCTGAGGGCCCCGGGTTGGTCCAAAGGAACCTGAGAGACAAGGGCACAGGGTGATAAACTCAAAAATTTCCTCCCTGCTGGGTGCAGTGGTGCATGCCTGCAATTCCAGAGACCCGGAAGGTTGAAGCAGAAGGATCATAAGTTCAAGGTCAGTCACAGCAACTTATGGAGGCCCTAAGTAATTTAACAAGATGCCGCCTCAAAATAAAAATGAAAAGGGTTAGGAACATAGCTCAGTGGTAAAGTGCCCCCTGGGTTTAGTTCAATTCCAAGAACCAAAAGGAAAAAAAAAAAATCCCCTTCTTGTATCTTCTTAAGGACTCAGGGAAATGACTAGACTTTATAATAGAATTATAAGGAACACTAATTCCTAGGGAAGCCATTCACAGAAAGATGACACTATCTGAACTAAAAGAAACACAAATGTCTTATAAACCTCACATCCTAGTAATGATACCCTGAAGTAATCCATCGAGTTCACCATTTAACAAGAAATACTGAAAAAACACCTGAAAAACTGAAGTCTCTGGCTTCTTAGATAGACCTTGGGACAAACTCACCATTTTGTTGCAGTTGATATCCCGGCTGCTGGGAGGAGTGCATAGGTGGTGGGGGTCCTGGGGGCCCAGTCATCTGGGGGCCCGGGGGCAGAGCTTGAGGAGGAGGTGAGGATACATGGTTGGGCTGGCTCACTGGGGGGCCTCCAAAACCCTGTCCAGGCAGGAGTGGACCAGTCATAGAAGGCATCCGAGGACCCCCTGAAGCTGGGGGTGTGAAGCTGGAGGCCAGTGGTGGGGCAGGTCGCTGGGGAGGCTGGACCCCTAGATGACCTTGGGCCTGGCTAAGGGGAGAAGCCTGGCCCTGAGGATAGGAGCCATACGGACCAGAGTTAGGGAAACTTCCTGAGGCTGAGGCCAGCGATGTTGGTGAGCCTGAGAAAAAGAAGAGGTAGAGTCAGAAGCTCAGTCATTCTGTATCCTTGCTCAGTAAATCACTTCCCTTTCCACAAAAGAAGCACAAGTATGATTGTCCCATCCTCTGGAGCTCAGAAGTACAGGAAATAAAAGGAAAATAAAAGGGATTCAGGTATACTCCCAGAAACTAATACCTCTAAAAAAGAAAAGGGAACAGTAACACTCCTATGGTCACTGCTACTTACCATAGCCCAGCCCTGAAGGGGGAGGGGCTGGAGCCATAGCACCACTGATCTGCATTCCAGCCAGCTGTGTAGTCACCTGTGCACTTGTTGGAGGAGGGCCATAGGGCTGAAGCACAGCTGGCTGGCTGACCACAGGGGCCAATGGGGACCCAAATGGCTGAGACCCAGGGAGCCTGTAAGAAGAAGGAAAACAGAGGTGACTGACGGGCTGGGCTACCCTTCAAAGCTGGCAGGAGCTCCATATCATTCAGGAAGCCATATTGTTTTCTGGCATCTTACACTGTTCCTGAGTTCTTTTATGGCTCCATACTTGTAAATTACATTCCTGATTATCTACATTGTGATTATTTGTGACAAATCTTATTTTTCTCTAGGTTCACTCCACAAACATATGTTAAGCCCCCTTAGGTCAAATACTATTTAATCTGCTAGTTAAATTATCCCCCCCCCTGCTTCAATCCTTTGTTGACAAACCCATCTCAATTTCATAATCTGAACCCTGAAAAGGTTTAAAAGGGAAGGCACATGCATACAAGTTCTTAACAAATGTGAAATCAAACAAATGAAAATTTATTTTTCAAGTTTTAAACTAGTATATATTATTTTATCCTGGGATAGGTATTAGAAAAATCTGTAAGAGCAGTTCAGTATAGTGGTACACACCTGTAATTACAGCAACTCAGGAGGCTAAGGCAAGAGGATTGCAAGTTTGAGGCCAGCCTCGTCAAGTTAAGGAGACCCTCAGCAACTTAGCAAGACCCTGTCTCAAAATAAAAAATAAAAAGGACTGGGACAAACCCTATTGGGTCTCTTTTCTTCTCACTTGAATAAATCTTACTCTTTTACTCTTTAAAAAAAAAAAAAAGACTGGGGATGTAGTTCACTGACAAAACATTCCTGGATTCACTCCCCCTTACAAAAGTGTAAGATCAAAGCAGCAGATCAGCTGAGTTTGGCAGTCAGTACTAATTGAGAGAACAACTGAGAACTGTATTAGGAAGAGACTAGAAAAATAACAGAAACTAAGTAGCTTTCCAACTGGGTCTAAAAAGCAACATCTTGTTGGCTACTTGCATGATACCAGACAACACGTTAAATTTTTTTTTAATCATAGATGGGTGTGGTCATCCATGCCTATAATCTCATCAACTCAGTAAACTGAGGCAGGAAGATCCCAACCTCAAACCTATCTCAAAATAAAAAGTAGAGCTGGGCGCCATGGCATATGCCTGTAATCCCAGCAACTCGGAGGCTGAGGCAGGAGGATTGTGAGTTTAAAGCCAACCTCGGCAACTTAGCGAGGCCCTAAGCAACTCAGTGAGACCCTGTCTCTAAATAAAATACAAAATAGGGCTGGGGATGTGGCCCAGTGGCCAAGTGTCCCTGAGTTCAATCTCCGGTTCCAAAAAATTAAAATAAAAAATTTTAAAAAATAAAAAGTAAAAAGGTCTGGGGATAGTTCAATGGTAAAGCATGCCCAGTTTCAATCCCTAATACCTAAATAAATAAATAAATAAATAATCATAGTTTTATGACATATAGCATTTCTAGGTTCTTTAATCTAGTACGATGGCAAAATAATGAAGAGACAGAGCGCATAGGTCACAAAAGCAGTAAAAGTAAGCAGGCCAAACTAGAACTAAGCACCAGACTTGATTCCCAACTTAATTTGTGAGATACAATATAAATAAAGTACAAAATATATACCTGTACAGTTGAATAATTATACTATAATTAAACTCATATAACCAAAAACCAAGTCAAAAATAGAACACACTAGCATCCAAAAGCCCTTCATGTATGTCTTCCATAAATCCTTGTCATTCTCCCAGGAATAACTACTTTCATCACTTTCTGAAAATCATCCTCTGGCCTTTAGTCTATTTCCTCAAAAGTACAGTTCTGCTATGCTTTTTTCAACCTTTTGTGAACAGAATCATTAAACACATACTCTTTGGTTTTGTGTCTTTTATTCAACCAGGTTTATGAAAATGATCTATTATATATTGCCTTTAGTTATATTTCATTCCTTTCATGATTAAATATTATTCCAGTAAATAAATATGCCACAATTTGCTTAAGCATTTTTTTGTTTGTTTGTTTGGTGGTGCTGGGGATCGAATCCAGGGCTAGGCAAGCACTCTACCAATTGAGCTATATCCCCACCCCCTGTTTAAGCATTTTATTTTTATTTTTATGACATTTTTTAGTTGTAGATGGACACAATACCTTTATTTTATTTATTTTTATGTGGTGCTGAGGCTCGAACCCCGTGCTTCACATGTCTAGGCGAGCACTCTACCACTGAGCCAGAACCCCAGTCCAAGCATTTTAATGTAGATAGATTTTAGGGATTTTCTTTTCTTTTCTCTCTTTCTTTCTTTCTTTTCTCCTTTTTTTTTTTTTTTTTTTTTTT
>JAJEJO010037279.1:0-10368 GCA_020662805.1 Glaucomys volans
GTAGGATCACGTTGTCATGCGGTCATCTCTGTACAGAGGGCTCATTTTGACATAACCCTACATGCTTAAAATAATCCATGCCACAGAAGTCCCCAGTCCTTCCTCTTTCCCTCCCCTCTTCTCCTTCCTTCCATTCTCTTTCCTCTTCTCTCCTGGTCTGCCTCCTATTTGTTTGTGTTCAGAGCTCTATAGTCATGCATCCAGGTGAACTTCACTGTGATACATACACACAGCATCATTTGGTCCATTTTACTTCGCAGTTCTTGCTTACCTGTTCCTTCATCCCTCCCCCGACAACCCTTCCTCTGCTCCACTGATTTAGATTTTCGTGGGACCCTCCACCATTTCCTTATTTTGCTCTAGCTTCCACATATAAGACAGAACATTCAACTCTTGACTTTCTGAGCTAGGCTTATTTCACTTGGCGTGATCTCCATTTCCATCCATTTCCTGGCAAATGCCCTGATTTCACTCTTCTCTCTGGCTGAGTAAGACTCGATTGTGCCACATTTTCTTTATGCTTTTATCTGTAGAAGGGCCCCTCGGTTGGTACCATAACTTGGCTATCGTGAATTGTGCTTCTATGAACATTCATCTGGCTGCATCACTACTGTATGTTGTTCTAGATTTGGGGATAAATATCAAGGAGTGGAATAGCTGGGTCATTTGGTGGTTCCATTCCTGTCTTTTGAGGAATCTCTGTACTCCTTTCCAGAGTGGTTGTACTAATTGCAGTCCTACTGGCAATGTGTGAGTGTACCTTGCTCCTCATATGCTCTTCAGCATTTAGTAGTGTTCGTATTCCTGATAACTGCAATTCTGATTGGAGTGAGATGCGATCTTAGTGTAGTTTTGATTTGCATTTCCCTCACTGCTAGAGATGCTGAACATTTTTTCATGTAATTGTTGGCCATTTGTATTTTTCTGCTGAGAAATGTCTGTTGAGTTCTTTTGCCCATTGACTGATTGGATTAATTGCTTCTTTTGTGATATGGTTTTTCAGTTCTTTATATATTCTTAATATTAGCCTCATGTCAGAGGAGGAGCTGGAAAACATTTCCTCCCATTCTGTGGGCTTTCTCTTACACACTCTTGATCATTTTCTTTGGTGTGCAGAAGTTTTGGGATTTGATGGTATCCCACTTATTAATTCTCACTTTTATTTTTGAGCTTTAGGAGTCTCATTAGGAAGACCGTGTATGTGCCAATATGACGGTGTGTTGACCCTGCGTTTTCTACTAGCAGTTGCAAAGTGCCTGGTCTAATTCCTAGGTCTTGGATCCACTTTGAGTTAACTTTTCCGCAGGGTGAGAGGTAGGATCTAGTTTTATTCTTCATCATATAGATATCCTGTTTTCCCAGTGCTGTTTACTTAAAAGGCTCTTTTCTCCAATATATGTTTTTGGCACGTTTGTCAAATAAAGATGACCATGTCTATGTGGGTTTGTCTTTGTGTCTTCTGTTCTATTCCATGGGTCTTCAGGTCTGTTTTGATGTCAATGCCATACTGTTTTTGTTACTCTATCTCTAATATTGCTATAGCCATCGTTCTGTAGTATAATTTGAGATTGGGCATTGTGATGGCTCCAGCATTGCTCTTCTCGCTCAGAATTGCTTTGGCTCTTTTGGGTCTCTTCTTTTTTTCAAGTGAATTTTAGGACTGTTTTCTCAACTTCTGTTAAGAATGTCATTAGTGTTTTGATGGGAATTGTATGAAATCCATATTTTGCTTTTGGTAGTATGACCATTTTGACAATATTAATTATGCCTATTCAAGACAATGGAAGGTTTTCCGTCTTCTAAGGTCTTCAATTTCTTTCTTCAGTGTTCTATAGTTTTCTTTGTAGAGGTCTTTTACCTCCTTGGTTAGATTTTTCATTAGCATTTTATTTTGTTTTATTTTTATTTATTATTTTATATTATTTTTGAGGTTATTGTGAATGGGATGATATCCCTGATTTCTTTTTAGAGTCACTATTAGAATATAGGAAAGCTATTGATTTATAAATGCTGATGTTAAATTCATTTATCAGCTCCACAAGTCTTGTTATGGAGATTTTGGGGGGGTCTTCTAGACATAGAATCATGTCATCAACAAATAGTGATATTGTGACTTCTTCTTTTCCAATTTGTTTCCCTTTAATTTCTTTCTCTTACCTGATTGCTTTGACTAGAATTTCAATAACTACATTGAATAGGAGTGGTGAGAATGGACATACTTGTTTTGTTCCTGATTTTATTTGTTGGTTTGTTTATTTATTTATTTATTTTATTTTTTTTTTTTGTGGTGCTGGGGATTAGAACCCAGGGCTTTGTGCTTGTGAGGCAAGCACTCTACGAACTGTGCTGTATCCCTAGCCCATTGTTCCTGCTTTTAGAGGTAATGCTTTCAGTCTTTCTCTACTCAGTATAATGTTGGCTTTGGGTTTTCACTTATAGCCTTTTATAATATTGAGGTAAATTCTTTCTATCCCTAGTTTCTCCAGCATTTTTAACATGAATAGTACTGGATTTTATTAAAGGCCCTTTCTGCATATATTGAGACAATCATATTATTATTGTTCTTAATTATATCTGTGATGGTGAATTACATTTGTTGATTTATGTATATTGAAACAACTTTGCATCTCTAGGATGAAACCTACTTAAGCCTGGTGCACTGTCTTCTTGATGTGTTTTGAATGAGGTTTTGATAATATTTTATTAATAATTTTGCATCTGTGTTCATCAGGGACATTAGTCTGAAGTTTTCAGGTTATACTGACTTCATAGAATGAATTTGACAGTGTTCCCTTTTTCTATTTTATAGAATAATTGGAGGAGGTTTGGTGCTCTTTTTCTTTAAAGGTCCAGTGGAACTCAGCTGGATTAAAAAAGATAAGACCCAGACACATGTTGTTTACAGGAGACTCACATTATAGGCAAAGACTTATACAGGCTTAACATGAAGGAGGGACAAAGATGTACTATGTAGATGGAGACCAAAAACAAGCAGGGTTAGCTTCTCTCATATTAGACAAAGTAAACTTCAAGTCAAAATAAATTAGAAGAGAAAAAGAAGATCTCTTCATACTGGCTAAGAGAATCATCCAACAACAAGATATAATGATTGTAAATGTTTATACCCCAAATGTTAGTGTGCCTACATACATAAAGCAAACTCTTCTGGATATAAAGAATCAAATAGACCTCAATACTTTAATACTAAGTGATTTCAACACACCTCTCTCAACACTAGATAGGTCATCCAGACATAAACTAAGTAAAGATTCTTTTTCTAAAAAAATTTATTTGTTCTAATTTGTTATACATGACAATAGAATGCATTTATACATTTTGATAGATCATACGTAAATGGAGTGTAATCTCTCATTTTTCTGGTTATACATATTGTAGGATCACATAGGTCATGCAGTCATATCTGTACATGAGGTAATAATGTCTGTTTCATTCCACCATCATTCCTATTCCTATACCGTAAAGATGTTTTAGAACTAAAAAATACTATTAACCAAATCGGCCTAACAGACATGTATAGAATATTTCATCCATTAACAACCAAATTCACTTTCTTCTCAGTGGCGCATGGAACTTTCTCTAATATAGACCATGTTTTAGGGCACTAAGCAAACCTTAGCAAATACAAAAAATAGAGAAAATTTTTTTGCATTGTATTAAATCATAATGGAATGAAATCAGAAATCAATGACAAGATAAAAAACAGAAACCATTTTAACCCTGGGAGATTAAGTAATACTCTTTTAAATGAGGATTAGATCATGAAGAAATCAGAAAATAAATTAAAAAAACTCTAAGACACAAATAAGAATAGAGATACACATATCAAAATCTCTGGGAGAGTGTCTAGGCAGTTCTAAGAGGAAAGTTCACAGCCCTGAGATCATTTCTATCTTAACACACAGGCATAGAGCTCTCTCCCAGTAATGGCCCTGCTGATTATCTGGCAGACGCAGACCAGAATTTTTGGAGTTTTACTAGCTTATCTATTCTCCATGCCTTCCCCAGAACATGGGGGTCAATGAATCAACAGGGAACATGGGGGTCAATTACTGCAAACTTCATTTCTCTGTCCTTTGCCCACTGGAAGCTGGAAAGTTTGGTCAATGATAAACAAGGACAGGAGTTTTGAAGGTGGAGAGAGAAGCAAAACTAACCCTAACCCTGTCTCCATTTGTCCCCCTACATCTGCTGTCTGTCTCTCTCTGCCTTGGGCAGCATCTCATGCAGTGGTCTTGCCTCCTCTGTACCTCAACTCCCACCAGTCTCTGCCATGATTCCAGCTCCATGCAACCAGATGGCTCTGGTTTCTGGTTCTGGTGAGATTGCCTCCCTACTGTTGCCTCCATTCCAGGAGATGTAAGCTGTTTCCTGCTGTCATTGATCCAAGCCCTCTTATGGCTTCTAGTTCTTCCAGTACCTTTGGAAGTTTTCACTGAACCATATTATATGTACTGATAAGCGCACCTGCTATTGTACGTCTTAATGAACATCAACATCTTTTAAACAAGCGTCCTGCTTTGAATTCACTCCATTAGGCTCCAGACAATAGCTCTGTTTTCCTGCCTGGACTCTGGCTCGTAGGTCATTGAATCTGTAAAGGCAGTCATCAAAGCCAGACAAATGAAGACTTCAGAGATAATTGGTAAACGGCGATGGATACAAATCTCAACCTAAAACTCATGAGCACAGACTTCGCATTATTTTTTATAGCACTCTTAATTTCCACTTCAGACCTCCACTCCATTGGTTGGACACACATCTTCTCAATCAAATTGCACACTCCTGCTGCCAAGCCAGCCTCCCAGCCTGCTCGTATAATTGTCTCTAAGTTTAGAGTGGCTTGCTGTTGCCCGGGGTGTGAAGGGAGGGTGGGTGGGATCTGGATTTGGCCAGGGACTAGTCAGCTGATGACTGCTGCCATGTCTGACATCTGTCTGGGCTGGGATCTTGGGCATATCCAGGGTTTTCTGCATCACGAATCATTTCCATCAATAAAGTGCCTCCAAATCCAACAACCTGAGATGCATCCTTGCTCTCAAGGGACACAGGAGAAGTCTGCTATCCTGTCACACTGTGTGGGAGCCTCCTGACCTGGCCCTCAGCACAGCCATCTCCTCTCTGGTGAGCACCGTCTCCCTGTCTCCTCTCTAACCCTCTCATGGCCTCTGACACTCTCTCCCTAAGACAGGGAGATAGGACTGGCCCTGAAGTCCACACTTGCAGGCTTTGTCCTTCCCTGGCTTTCCTTCAATAGCCACTGTTGCCCCTCAGAGGGAGCATGTGCATGCTGGGAGCAGGGCGGCTGCTGACCCAGTCTGTCACTTCTGTGTATGTGAGTCCTTTGTGTGTCCTCTCACAGTGAGCATTGTGACTGTGAGTGTCGATGGCCAATGACCCTGAACTCCAGGGGCTTCTGACAGCAGAAGCCTGCCCTGAGCTCCATGCACCCGGGCTTGGCCAGGTGGCTGTACCACACCACTTTCCCATTCTGGGCCGGAACCAAAGCAGCTCCAACTGCAGAGATGCTGGGAGCAGGACGCAGGGACCACATGGCAATGCAAGATCATGCTCATGGCACCGTCCTTCGCCTCTGCCCAGACCTCACGGTCCAGGCACCTGTCCACAGCTGACGTTCAAGGCAGGAAGTGTGATCCTTCAGACAGGGCCAGCGTGTGTTTGAAACACAGCCATACGATCTTCCACGTGTCTTAGAATTCCAGCGCTTGGACAGCAGTTCGCCACAGTTCTCCTTTACGTTGAACATGGAGACTAGAATGGACCAGAAGAAAATAGAATTAGAAACAAAGGTTTGAAAAGAACAGAAGAGTAGCCTTTGCTCGAGCCGCTGAGTGGGCGTGAGAAGGAGGGGTGGGTGTGAAGTGCAGGCGCAGCCCTGGCACTGAGCCTGCTCGGGTGGGGTCTGCCTGTTCGCAGAGGGAGCCCCAGTCCAGCTCAGCTCCCTGCTGCTCTCCAGAGCCCCAGGAGGCCGCAGCTGCCAGAGGCAAAGCTGGTCGACCCCCTGCACCTTTGGTTTGGGGTGTTCAGCATTCATTCCTGTTTATGCGGGGATCCCAGGTCCCGAATCCTGCCTCACTTTCCTTTCCACCAAACTTCCTGCGGCCTGTTTGTGTGAGGAGACCCTGCAGGATGGGGGACTCCCGCTGCGTTGGTCTATTTTCAGTTCTGGGCCAGGCATCAACCTGGAGAGGATGAGGAGGAAGCAGTGGTCAGCAACCTCTGCAGAGGCAGGTCCACTGAGAGCAGCAGGAAGGGACCTTCTGAGCAGATGCCATTCCAGGTCACCAACCTGTGTGTGCTCTGTGAGGCCGTGTCTGGGTCGCCCCTTCCCCTCTGATTCGAGCCACCCTCTTTCCAACCCAATTGGTGGTGTGGGGACATATTTGTGCTGCTTACCACTAAATTGTAGCGAACAGAGGTGCAAGCCTCAAGTGCACAAGTCCTAAATCTGAGATTTCTGCAGTCATGTCCCCTCCAGCCAGAACTCAGTTCAGAATATCGCTCTTGCCCTGTGGGGTCCATGCCCTTCCAAGTCGTGCCCTTCCCATGGTTGCTCTGACCTCTTCCCCCTGAGCCTGCTGTTTCCTGACTTCAACCTTCATCTTGGTGAAGCCAGTGGTGTAGCCCTTGTGCCTGTCTTCTTCTCATCAGAATCATGTCCCTGCTCAGTGTGACATTGTGGCAGGATGGCATCCACCAAGTGAACACATCACCCCCAATTTGTCCTTTCTGCCTCTGGGTGTCCAGTTGCCTTCAGCTCAGGACTGTGGGGCACGAGGTCCAGAGAACCTCCCTGCGTGTGTTTGGGTGGGTGTGAGCATGCCCTTCCAAGCGTGTGTCTTAGGCGTGGGGTGCTGGCCACACAGGTGTACTGAACGTCATCCCAAAGTGGTTGCACATGTCATGCCCTCCTCAGTGGACACTGGGTACTGACCGGGGGTCTTTTGTTGATATCTGTTATCAAAATGTGGGAAATGGTTCTCCAGGGCAAAGGAGGACACCCCCTTCACGAGGCCCTCACCTCTACCAGCAGATAGATACCCTATTAACTGAAGAGTAGGCTCCGCCCCCGTGCCCCAGAGATTCAGACTGCAGCAACCTAGGCGGCAGGCGTGGGTGGCCATGAGCAGGAAGGGGACGCTTGCACCCTGGGGGGGACATGGGAATTGGGAGTGGCCACCATAGAAAATATGGAACATGAAGACAGGACTGTCATGTGACCCAGACACCCCGAAGGAGGTGAAATCAGCACCTCATAGAGACACCTGCACTCCGGTGTTCACCGTGGCCACGAGGTGGACCCACTCATGTCCGTAGGTGGACGGCTGGATGCAGAAGAGGTGGGTGTATGCACAACGAGATGCTCTTGGGCCTTGAAAACGAGGGAAATCCTGTCATCTGTGATGTCATGGGCGGATCTGAAGCTCATTCTGTCGAGCGAAACAGGCCAGGCACAGAAGACGGAGGACACCTCGTGATCCCACTCCGTACCTGGAATCTTGGTAGAAGAGAAAGAAGAGCGGGGGCTGTCAGGACCACCGGCAAGGTTGGGCCAGGGAGGTGTGTGCGAGGGACACGGAACTTCAGCTAGACAGGAGGGATGAGTCCCAGAGACCCGTCGTAGGGCACAGTGACCGCTGTTAGTAGGAGCATACTACATACTTACAAGCCACGAAGAGAGCAGATGTAAATGTCCCTCCCACAGACAAAGGAGAGCGTGGGCTAGGGGTGCATCTGCTGACTGAACCCCTCCGTGATGCTTACGAGTAACCAAGCGGCGTATTCCGCACCGTGTGCCCACAGGTATCCATTTTTCAGTTGTCAACTGAAATTTTAAAACTAGATGGAAATGCAGTGGGTCTTGTCAGAACATCTTCTCCCTCCTGAACTGTCCAGAGCAGGGAGAGGGGCTCTGCTCCGGGGGTATCCCAGGGCCCCAGCCTGGTGGGTGGGCTCCAGCATCTTTGACCTGTGACTTTAAAGTCCTTCGAGCTGTTTCCTTCCCAACAGGCAGGAGGGAAGACGGACCTCCTCCTTGGCCTGCAGGGGAAGGGAGATCCCTTCAGTGAGTGGTCCACATGGCCCTGGTGTCTCTTCTTTCTCTCTACAGAGCCAAACTTCATCCCTGGCCACACCAAGCTGCAAGGGGTTCTGAGAAGTGTAGCTGTGTCTGGTGGACAGGTCCCCAACTTAAACCCCTGGGACTTTATTACTAAAGCAATAGACTCAGTAGACAGATGCGTCTCCATCAGACCTGCACCTCCAGTACTTGTTCTATGTAGATGATGTAATAGGTGCCTATATTCACCCTGCGTTTTGGTTTCAAGGTAAAGCGGCCCCCCAAAATCGTGTGTGGAGGGCTTGGTGACTGGTGCAGCCATGCCCAGAAGCGGGACTTGGGGAAGTGAGGGATTCATGAGGACTCTGACCTCTTTGGTGGGTTAATCCATTGTAGTTGAACCGACCACTGGGAGGTGGTGGAGACCATAGGCAGGTGGAGCGTGATTGGAGGAAGTAGGTCCCTGGGGACATGCCCTCAGGGACTGCATCTTGTCCCTGGCCCCCTCTTCTCTCTCTGCTTCCCAGCTGCCATGAGCTGAGCCACCTTCCTCAGCCACACCCTTCCATCATGATGCTGAGTCTCAAACGGGACCCAGAGCAGTGGGACCAGGTGGAGTCCTGCCTGAGAGGTGACCCAGGGGACTGTGGACGTCTGCCTAAGTTCTGCTTTGATCCATGAGATGGCTCCACGGCTTGGGCCACCTTGTGCTGATTTGTCACTGTACACGGATGATGTGTGTCTGTTTACACATGTTTGTTGTGCAAAAAAGGAAAATTCTGCAGAGAAAGCACTGCCCTCCTTAGTTATTTCTACTCAGAAGTAGCACACAGTTCTTACCTGGGTCACGCTCTGGGGAACAGAAGCTGGAACTTCTTTGACTTAATGAAAAGGAGCAGGACTAGGAATGTCACTCCAAACGACTGCTCTTTGTGGACACCAGTTTCATAGTTGTCACAACATTTCATAGCTGTCACATGGCAGCCACAGGAGGAAAGGAGTGGCCTCTGTCATACCTTTGTGGCCCATGCAAAGTTGTTTTATTCATTCAATAAACACTTGGCAAGTGACAGCTATGTGTGACATCTGATTGAGGTCACCTGTGGATGGCATTGAACACAGCACGCAAAAACACTGCCCTCGTGAGGGTGACATTCCACTGACCATAAGTAGAATTCACCCACCCACTGACCGGAAATGGTGGTGGTGATTTGGGGGACGGGTGAAGCACCCCAGGGCGAGTGTGTGGTCCAGGTGTGGTTTCATTCTAGTTGTAGAGGAAAAACCATCTGGAGAGTGACATACGAGGTCCGTGTGCATGTGGGAGAGGAGCACTGTAGACGGGCAGTGCAAGGGCAAAGGCCCTGGGGTGGGGGTGATTGGTGGGTTCAGGGAAAGCCAAGGAGCCCCCAGGGGTGCAACGGAGAGTGCCAGAGTGGGAGGAGGTCAACCAGAAAGTAGCCAGGCTCAGCCCAGTTGCACCTGGGAAGCAGGTGGCAGGACCTGGACTTCACCCAGAGAGGGAGGGGAAGCCCTGGAGGCTTCGAGCACAGGGTTGGCAGGGTCCAAGTTCACGGGGTCCAAGGTGGGAGCTGGATGCCCGGTTGGCTGCTGTGAAATCCAGGAGGGGTTATCCCAGCTTCCTCGGGGGAAGGACAGACCAAGATGGCTACTATCTGGTCAGCTTTGTGCAACAGGGCCCCCCACGTGACTGCCGGTACACGGCAATCTGCAGGGGACAAGTGGCATCCATGCAGCCGGATGCTGGGCTGTCCACCCAGATGTGACAGATGTGGCTTTGCCCTGATGTCCCATGAGAGAGAAACAGACTGTGGAGTGGAGAGAGGAGGGCCTCCCTGGGGAGTGCAGGGGTGCAGCCCCGCAGAAGGAAGAGCATGAACTCTGGGCTCCTCGGCCACCCCGCGGGGCTCGTCCCTGGACCCCTCAGCATCTTCAACCACTAACTAAGAGGGGACAGTGGCAGTAGCTACCCGAAGGATGGTTTCGAGGACTAAATGAGATAGAGGTCAGAGGACAACCAGCCGGCTGCTGCCGTGGTGACGCACAGCCCGGCTGCGCCCCTTCCTGGAGCTCCGTGCAGGGCAGGAGCACCGGGTCTGAGGTCTGAGCTCGGGGGTGGCGCCCAGCAGGTCTCAGTGGCCATGCTGACCTGTTCCCCTCTCTGGAGAGTGTGCTGTGGTGTCCTATCGTCCTCGCGGTTGCAGGTGCTGGACCTCTAACTTTCTACAAAATAGGCAACATGGTTCTCC
>JAJEJO010037279.1:10468-33009 GCA_020662805.1 Glaucomys volans
AGATACAAATTGTACGGGTCCGTGGGGACCCCGTGGTGTCTGGAGCTATAACGTCATGGTCAGGGCAGAAGTACCATCTCAGTCGCCTATCAACTCTTCCTTGAAAACTTGCAGAGTCCTTTCTTCTGGCTGCTTGAGATGGACAGTATGTCATTGCTCGGTGGCTTCTTCCTCCTGTCCCCTGCAACTGAGTGCCTGTGGGTCACCCTGCTCCCTGGCCCTGGCTCTGCCCGGCCTCCACTCAGCAACTGCTCTGAGGCCAGTCCTCCCGCCTGCGAGTGCTCAGGCAGTGCCCATCTCCCTGTGCCTGGCTACTTCCGCCTAGCACACTGACCTCCAGGTCCTTCCGCGTTGTCCCGAATGACAGGACATCATCCTCGCTCTGGTCAGCAGCGTTCCAAGGCTGTGTGCACCACGTTGCCTTTACCCAGCCTCCCCAGGTGGTGTTGGGTGGGGTCTCCATTCCCTGGCCCTCGTGCCCAGAGCCGCAGGGATGTGCTCATTTCGTGTCCTTTGGAGACACGCTCCAAGTGGGACCTCTGGGTCACAGCACAGTTGTCTTTAGTCCTTTGAGGAAGCTTCCTGTGTCTCCATGATGGCTGCAGCCTGGACCTCCCCATTGCAGTGCTCACGGCTCCCTCTCCTCTGCACTCGCACAGCCCCTGTTACCTCGAGTCCTTCTGGTGAGAGCTTCCTCTCTGGAGTGAGCAATAGCAAGAGAGGCCGAGCCTTTTCCTGCACCCATTGGCCAGGATACCACGGGGTCTCCTGCCACTCACCAACACACCAGGTTCCCTCCTCCAGGCATGCGCCCAAGGCAGCCCGAGGGGAACCTGGGGACTCGCTGCTCTGCCTGAGAACAGTGCCCACCTCCCCAACTCCCCCGAGCCCATGTCTGTAAGAACACTTCCGTAATTGTACCAGCTGCCATTGGCAGTGGCTGGAGATATGAACTAAGGGGCAGGGGTGTCAGGTTCGTCCAGATTTATCGGGGGACTTGATAGAGATTATGTAACGCTCAGAATCAACCCCGAGAAAGGCGTCTTTATCCCCATTTTACAGAGGAGAAAGCTGGGGTGAGGGGGCTTCCAGATGGCACACAGCTGGTCACAAAGCAGAACTGCACCAAACCCCAGATGTGGTGCAAGTGGTAAAAGCCACCATCCTCCTGGAGCAGTGACGACTGACAAGCTCCTCCACACCCACCTGCAGCCAGAGACTCAGAGGTGATGAAGGACCCGCTGATCTTCTGCTCTTGTGCTTGGCGCTGGAAGGTGGATGCAAGTGTGCACACAGCTGCCCTTGGCTGGTGTCTGGGGCCAGTGTGGGACAATGGCCTCCCACCTCCCAGCCTCCTTGGTGGCCACGGCATCTGCCCCTTCTGCAGGGTTGCTCTGGGAGTCACTCCTTCACCTCAACCTCGAGCCCCCTTCTTCAGCCCTGGTGAGAACCCTGTAAAGCCACCCCATCTATTAAGCCTGCTCTGCTGTCCACTGGAGAGGGGTCTCCAACGGCAGCTGTGCCAGGAGAGACCCAGCCAGGCTCCTCCAAACCCAGGATCTGCCATGGCACGTGCGACAGAATTCCCAAAGCCTGGATCAGACCGCCTTGCAGGATCTGGGACTGTGGTGCATGTGAGCCGCTGGGCACAACCAGGTGGCGAAATCCACACCTCTTCTGCCGCTTCCTGGAGTCGTGTTTTCAGGGGAGACATCTGCAGCTAGGTCCAGACCGAATCTGGGAACCGTCCAAGCGAGACCAAAGCCATCCCCCTGCCCCTCCATCACAGTTGATGTTAACCTGCTGTTCTTGTCAAGTGTTTTCTAACAGAGTAAGATCTAGGCGATGAAAAGAAAGAGCTTTTCCCTTGAGAAGGTGCCCAAGCCCTGCATTTACATACAAGCCTGACGCCTCCAGAAGCCCAGCGTGGGCGGATCACAGCAGCTGGAAACCTGAACCGCTGGGAACTGACCACGGCTAATGAGTTCCTCCGCCCTGGAGAGTTGCATGCTGTCTCAGGGCTGAGAACAGATATATAAACACGAATCGAAGTTTCTGGGGGGGATTCACTCCGGCGTATGTGGACAATAACACCCCTCACCTGCGTGGCAGCGGAGGTCAAGGATCCTCAAGCTACAGCGTGTGGTGGTGCACGCCTGTAATCCCAGCGGCTCGGGAGGCTGAGGCAGGAGGATCGAGAGTTCGAAGTCAGCCTCAGCACAAAGTGAGGCACTAAGCAGCTCAGTGAGACCCTGTCTGTCCATAAAATACAAAAAAGGGCTGGGGATGTGGCTCAGTGGTTGAGTGTCCCTGAGTTCAATCCTTGGCCACCAAACACGGAAGAATCCCTGAGCCCGCAAAGGTAAGCCACAGGGCTGCAGGGCCGGAATGCCGATGGGAGGCCCTGACTATTGATCATTTCAATTTCACACTTGGGCCTGGAAGGCTTTTGTTTGTTACTGTGGCGGTTGGTAAAGGGATGTGGGACTGAATGTTCTAGAAATAATATGCAATTGTGTGGCGACGTGTTTGCAGAGCACACCTGGATGCTGAGCTACCCAATTAAACAGCAATTTAAAGCCGGTCCCCCTTAAAAATGGATTTACAGACGCTGGAAAGCGGGGGCTCACTCTTGCCCTCTGACGGCCCCCGGCCAGCCCTCCAGCTTCTGGGTCTTGATTTCTGTTTGGGTCTCTTGCCGTCTGTGTCCTGGTCCATTTTTACTTTTCTCTTCATGGATGTTTTTTTATGAAATCACTTATGATTATAGATTTTTATAGAAGTGTGATGGTCCCATGGAGACGTTCCTGCTAATCCTAGAGAGGACTGAGAACAGCAGCCACCGCGGCAGAGGTGCGATGGAGGGAGTTTGGATCTGCTTAGCAGGACTTCCCACTTGCAGAGGCTGTTAACACCGCAATTAAAGCCAAACCCTCCCTTGAAGTAGCATCAAAGTCTCCGCACGTACTGCATCCTGGGACCCAAAGACCCTTCATTTTATTTTCCCTTCCTCAGGAAATTTGCAGAATTTACTTTCTTCTCTGAAAACAAATGCTTTTTCTTTAAAAGTGCACTTTAATTTTACATTTTTCCCACAGAAACTGGGGTGCACAGGGCCTCAGAATGACCTGGCCAGCCTTGCCTGATGCTTCTTAATATTGAGCTTCAAATTCTGAGAACGAGAAGAAAGGGTGGTGGGTTCGTTAACACCCTGCCCTGCCTGGCCGGCTCCTCCTGCACGTCTCTGTCTCCTGGCCCTTGTCTTCTGGCCCTCTTTGTTTTTCCCCAAAACTTAACCCGCGTGAACGGTCAACGTGTCAGCAGAAGTGACCAGCATCGATGAATCAGTGAGCTCTATACTACTGCAAAATAACTGAGGCAGGCACTGTTATAAAGGAGGAAGGTTTAACTGTGAAGTCGGGCCACAGTTCTGGAGTATT
Source organism: Glaucomys volans (assembly GCA_020662805.1). Taxonomy (NCBI): domain Eukaryota; kingdom Metazoa; phylum Chordata; class Mammalia; order Rodentia; family Sciuridae; genus Glaucomys; species Glaucomys volans. The sequence goes on from JAJEJO010037279.1 coordinate 13,909, forward strand.
GAGGGCATGACACTTGCACTGGCTATTTCTGGTATGGCAGGGGACAGTGTCAGAGCAAGTGACCACATCTCGAGCCAGGAAGCAGAGGTAGGGGGAGATTGGGGCCCACAGCCCCTTCAAGGGCACGCTGATGGTCTAAGGACCTCCTCCAGGCCCCACCCGCAAAGCCTCCACCACCTCCAACAGTGCCCCCTGAGGACCAAGTCCTGCCCCCAGGTTTGGGTTAGGCAGCTGACCTCAGTCCCACCAAGAGTGCCTTCAGCACACACGGCTGGACAGGCTCTGCCCTCCTGCTGCCTGTCCCAGAGGTCCCCGTGAGCCCTGGGCAGTGCACAGAGCAATGTCCCACCCTTCCTCAAAGCATCCGCCAGGAGTCTCCCCACCCACCTGAGCAAAAGAAGCTTTCCTGTTGGGTCCATGCCCAGGCCTGGTGGCACAGGGCCCTCCCCCTGCCTCTCCTGCATTGGTGTCCAGGTCTGCGGAGAGGGACAGTGTGTCCACTTCACTTGGTCTTCGTGGACTCAGAAGTCTGCTCAGGGCGAGTGGTTGGTAAATACCAAATGTGAGTGCCTCCCTGCTGTCCCCACTGTGGGTCAGGGACGGGCCTCTGTGGATGGACTGTGATGGACAGGAGCAGCTTCCTCTGCAGAGTCAGAGGGCGGGAAAGAGGCATGGGTGTGTCTTGGAGCTGCACCACCACGTGGTTCAGCAGCCACGGCATGCATGTTGCATCTCCAAGGTGTTTCTCAAGCGTGTGGGGCCCATGATGTCCATCAGTGAAGAACCAGCAAGAGTACAAACCTCCACCATCACCGAAGCAGAAGCAGGAATCAGAGACAGCTCAGAGTGCCGAGGCCCAGCGTGGAGAAACAGGAGCCCTAACCACCACCAGAGGGGATGGAGGCCCCCCTCTGGGGCCTCTGGAAAACTCTGGCAGTTTCTTAAAACACCAAACACAAACCCCCCCACAGCGCAGCCCTCTCCACGCCGGGTGTCAGCCTGTGAGAACTCGCGCAATGACGCCCCAGCATGACCACTCACGGTGGCCCCAAGCTGGAAGAACAGGGAGCAGAGCGAGTCACATGCACCCCCTGCTGCGTCCTGTGCTGGTGCCCACGTGGGGCCTCCAGGCCTCTTCCTCTTCCCCTCAGGAGAGTGACGGAACACTTTAGGGGCAGCCTGGGGCTGGGGTGGAAAGAGGCTACAGAGAGCGGGCCTTCAAGGTCTCACAAGGCCAGTGGAAAGGCTGAGGCTCACGTATGATGACCTCACAAGGAGATCAGGGTACGGAAGCCATCTTACCAGACCCCCGAGGCGGTTGAACTGAATGATATTCACACTGTCTCAGAAAACTCTGCTAAAACTCATGTAGTGTCAGAGTGAGGAATTCCTCTTCCCTGTGAGCATGAGTCTCTCAGAAGCCAAAGGAATCTCAGGGTGAAGGGTGTGAGCACACAGTGGGTAAAGAATGCCTTCCAAAGCTGAAATTAGAGACTTACATCCCTGGGGTGAATGTGTGAGGTCCTGGTGTGAATACCTGGAGTCCTGGTGTGAATACCTGGGGTCCTGGTGTGAATACCTGGGGTCCTGATGTGGGCATGCAGGGTCTTGGTGTGAATACCTGGGGTCCTGGTGTGAATACCTGGGGTCCTGGTGTGACGTGCAGGGTCCTGGTGTGACGTGCAGGGTTCTGGTGTGATACCTGGGGTCCTGGTGTGAATACCTTGGGTCCTGGGGTGATGTGCAGGGTCCTGGTGTGAATACCTGGGGTCCTGGGGTGACGTGCAGGTCCAGGCTCAGGGAACCTGATGTTCAGCAGCCGCTCTCCGGCATGGGGAAGTAGTGTCACAGACCGTTCTTCATCATAAGCAAAATGATTTACAAATTCCTTCTTGGAAAGTACGCTGTCCACACACAGAGACGCCTCTAGATCTCATTAGAATTATTAGTGTTGATTTAAATAATTATTTTCAGGATATGAAAGGCTAAGTGTGACCTTCCAGCTGCCCTCACTCTCCCACAGATATGCTCATAAAGGACATTAAATACCTCTTTGCAGAAATGACAACACGTGAATGGCCTCAGTGGCTTGATGTCCAGTGCTGACACTGTCACACGCTTGCTCAGCCCGGTGCCCAGGACCCTGCCCCGTGGAGCCGTCAGGAACTCGGGGATCTCAGACCCCAGGTCCCCTGGTGATCAGCGCATTGAACGCCGTGCCCCAAATCGCGCCGATTGGAAACATACTTTTGAAAATCAGGATGCGGTGGGTGTCAGCTCTCCTCGTCAAGAGCTGTGACACACTTCCTCAGGCGACAGCCCCTCTGTGAGAAGTGCCGGAAGCTCATGTCACGAGCCATGTGGCAGCGATGTGGCCGCACTGTGGGGGCCTTGGGTGGTATGCAGTGAGCAGCCCCGAGAACGAGAGCCTGGGGCCTGGTGACGGCCTCCTCCCCTCCAGCAACCACCACCAACCCGCAGAAGCTGCTCTTGAAGTGAGGGCCACTTGCTCACCCCACCAAGGGCACCACCCACACGCGGCCTTCTGTGAGGGCCGATGCAGACCCATGTGGCTGGCAGTGACCTGCAGAGCCTTGGCTCAGGCAGCCTTTACTCCACTGTGGCTTCTTTCCATCCTTGTTTCACCCTTGTTTCCAGAGTGCTGCTCGTGCTTATCTGCAGGAAAAGGAAAAATAAGGTCCTTACGGAATGGTAAATTCAGACTTAAAATGTCACGCACCCTTCTCCAGGAGCGGATTAACTCATTTTTATCACTGTAAACAGTCTTGCGTGTTCTTCCAGATGAATATGAATAGACTGGATTCTGTTTAACGTATCTGCTTGATCGTCAGCACCGAGTTCTATCGTGATTTATTTAGCTGCACACCTCTCCACCGATGTCTTCATTGGCGTGGATGCTTGGCACCTGTCCTTCCTTACTGGGTCATATCTGTGGGCGGAGTCCCAAGTGAGATTCACGGCTCAGAGAGCATGTAAATTTCTGATGTTGACTCACGTGGCCAGATTAATCTCCGGAGGCTGCAGCAATCCATGTGCCCAGTGATATTTGCAAAATATCCCTGACCCAGGTGTTGGCCTGATTCTTGCAATCTAACCGAGAACTGGCCCTTTGTGGTTCCAGTTGGGTTTACTGTCCAGATGCAGAGGGACCTTCCCAGGTGTCCACTGACCCTTAGCATTTCTGAGAGCTCACGGCCGCACTTCCTGGTGTCTGCCTGGAGAGCTACCGGCCTCTCTCTTGTCATGTGGCAGTTCTCCTGTCCCATCACGGTGACATGGGCCTGACAGCAGAACTGCAACAGCCTAGCCCTCTGCTGGTTTCATTAGTGGTATCTCTCATCAAAAAGAAAAAAAAAAAGAAAAGAAAATTCAAGTTGTGTGGGCATTCTTTTTAGTCTCCTGCTTATCCTCAAACCCAAATATGTATATATCCTCTGCAAAATGAGCATCAGTACCAGTGGGAGGTGGGAAGAGGGGAGAGTGGGAAGGCATATTTTCACATTGCTTATGTTTGATTAATTGCAATGGGCATGCGCTGATTTTATAATTAAAAGTACAGTTTAGCTGGGCACAGTGGCACATGCCTATAATCCCAGCAGCTTAAGAGGCTGAGGCAGGAGGATCACAAGTTCAAGGCCAGCCTTAGCAACTTAGTGAGGCCCTGAGCAACTTAAGGAGATCCTGTCTCAAAATAAAATATCAAAAGGGCTGGGGATGTGACTCAGTGGTTAAGCACCTCTAGGTTGAATCCCTGGTATCCACCTCCCCAAAAAAGTGAAATTAGTAAATTTTAGAAGAATGATTCTCCACTCTTCTGTTACTCTAGCCTTACCCTAATGACAAAGCATGATACTAGTTCAAAAACAAGAAAGAGACCACACATGAAAGATTAGCAAATTGGATCCAGGAGAGCATTAAAACCAACCTCTGGAATACAGCTTGGGAGGAAGTCAGCTTGGGAGGAAGTCAGCTGGGGAGCAAGTCAGCTGCAGACCATCCGGGTCAGGATCAGCAGCTCTGGGGAGGCAGGTTTCCTGGTCCTCGCTCTGTGGTGTTTGGGAAGAGGTGCTGGGGAGGGGGTTGTCCTGGAAGCCTAGGATGGACAGCACCCCCAGGCTCCACTGCTCACGCCGTGGTGCCCTGTCTCAGCATGACGATCAAGTCCCCAGACACTGCCACGGTCACCAGGGGCGTCTCCCCTGGGGGAATGGCTGGGGTAGCATAGCTGAGTGGCTGCGGGTCACTGTTTGCACTCCGGCTTCCTGCAAGTCTCCCAAAGCGATGGCCGCCCTTGCCTGCAGTGACTGTCCTTTTGACTAGAATTTCTCCCCCCTCGTTTTGTCATTTGACTGACAGGTCCCGACCCTGCTCTATACTCTGCTGTTTGGGAGACGGCTTGGGAGTGGGCAGCACTCGTTTACACCCAGCGTGCAGCCCGGCGGAGGAGTCTCGTGTGCAGAGTATGATGGACAGTTATTCTTGCCCATGGCCGTGGCCAGGGTCATAAAATAAGAAAGAGCAATGAGTTCAAATGCAGGGACCGACACTGCCGTGCTCCTCTCCAGGGACGACACCGCTGTCCCAGTCGCCCCCCTAGCTACGGCCGACCTCAGAGGCCAGAGAGCAGCAGGAGGGCTGGGGTGGCGCTGGCCATGCAGGAGAAGCAGCCCTGGGTGACCCTGCACAGTGCGTGACCATGGGAACATCCTGTACTCTAGACCCCCATCCACCATGACCTCCCCCAGCTGCTGATTATAGCTGAGGCCCCATTTCCAATTGAGGTCACCTTCTAAGGTCCCGAGTAGACACGAGTATTTGAAGGACACCATCAGCCCCATCTGGAAGGGAAAATGAGGGTCTTAAGTGAAACAGAACTCACTAGGCCATGAGTGGCCCAAAGCCAGCCAGGGGCAGAGGGCTGACCTGCTGGGGCACGTGGGCTCCCCAAGGGTAGGGAGGGGCTTCACCCGGGGGAAGGAGCTCAGGATGAATGGCACTCCTGCTCTCTGCCACACATGTGCTCCTTGATGCCACTGCAGAGTAGGTGGCTCTGTGTCCCAGCAGGAGGGTCCCAGCGGGAGTGTCCCAGCAGAGGCGTAGAGGTGGGCCTGGCTGAGTGCTAGCAGCGTCTGCCCAGCCACCTCGGGTCTGCAGGAGCCCGAGCACGGCCACATTTGAGAGGCGAGTCCAGCCTCTGCCCGCATGTCAGCCGTCCAGGTCATGCACTGGTGTCCCCAGTAGCTTTTCCAAACTGTGGGAATAAAGATCACCTCCTGCTCCGACATCTCTCCTATGGGAAATGGTGTGGGTATCAAAACCACGAAGAGCCATTGCCTCACGCCTGTTAGAACAGCTGTTGTCACAAAGGAAGGATCAGTGCTGGTGAGGGTGTGGAGGAAGGGGAGCCCCGGCCCACCCTGCGGGGTGTCAGCTAGTACCACCGTCGGAGCTCCCATCAAAATGCAAAATGGAACCTCCACTCTGTCCAGCAGTCCCGTCTGGGTCTGCGTCTGAGGGACACGGAGTCAGAATTCCGGGAGACGTCTGCACTCCCACGTTCAAGGCAACAGCGGTCACAGCTGCCAAGATGTGGAAACTACCTAAATGGGTCAAGAAAATGTCCCTGTGCACGGTGGACACTGATCACCCTTAGAAAAGGAGCAGACCCTGTCACTTGGACGAGCCTGGGGGACAGATGAAGTCAGCCGGCCACAGAGGCAAACTGGGCACACTGACGCGTGTGGGGAATCCCTCGAGGCTGAGCTTAGAGGAGAAGCCTGGCCACAGGGGCTGGGATGCAGGGGACGGGAGGGTGCTGGTCACAGTTTAACCCTTCAGTCCCGAGATGAGTAAGTGGTGGGGACTGAGGGTCCCCCCGGAGGCCACGCACAGTGGCTCGTGGATCTCCCGTACTCCCGCCACACAGCACGGACACACCTGCACCCACAGGTCGGCCAGTGAGTGAGGGAGGTGCCAGCCTCTTCGTGGCCCTCACCCACCTATGGGTTACGTGGACACCCCGGGGAGCACACTTGAGATATTCAGTATTATTTTGCCAATTAAACTTCAGCAAAGCTGGAGAAAGGGGCCTCCGTGGAGTCCAGGCTTCTGTATGGCAGGGAAGCAGCAGCTTCCCATGCAGGGCACAGTGACCATGGCAGACTGGCGGCCACGCTGCCTCCCACCTGCAGCTGCTGAGGACTCTTTCAGGATGCTTGCCAACCAGGGTGCGTGGAAGACCCACCCTGTTCCCTCCCGGGGGTTGAATGGGGCAGGGGTCACAGAATCCAATGTGCAATCTCAAACTGTAAGAAAGGTTGAGGAGCAATCCCGCTGGGTGACAGGGGGAGCGGGTGGTGGCCTCCCAGGTCACATGCAGTCTGGAGGGCTCCGGGGCGGGAGCTGAACAGGAGTGGGCCATCAGAGGGGTGCACCTCAGGGACCGCGCACTCCCTCTCTGGGGTGCCCCTATCCTCAGAGGCGACTTCAGGGTGTGTTCCAGCCCCAGGGAAGGACCGAGCGTGGTGATTCCCTTGAGAAAATCTTCTCTGAGTCCCTGTTGAGTGATGGCATCGTTAGTTCAGGGCCAGCTAAGGTGCTTGTGATGATAATCCATGGGACTCTTCATGCGAGAAGTAATTACTCCCCTCCGTGGACTTCAATAGCTCACTGTCCAAACCTCCACGATGGGATTTTTCCATGTTGTTTGATGTCTGCCTTCAAGAGCAGACGGAGTGTCAACTTCCCCAGGTCGAGGGCAGAGTTGGTTATTCAGTTTGCAACACACCTTTGTGGAACTGGAGGCCTGAGGGAGGCCTTCAGAGCCTCAGCAGGCTTGTGTGTGCAGGGGGGGGGCCTTGCTGAAAGAAGGGGCACATCCCATTCCTTCCATCACCCCGGTTCTGCAGGGAGAGGAACCACTGCACCCTCCCAGGTGAATTTCATTTCCAAACTCTGGGAAATGGCAGAACTTACATTGCATAGAGATTTTCAACCTTGAATTAATAAGCCTGGACTCTTCCATGCACGTTTTCAATCTCAAGCTACTGGATATCGAATAAGAACGAAAAGTGCATTAGTTATCATTTGGCTGTCCGTGGCAGGGACCGGGCTGCAGAGTGTATTCTAATGGATGATTGACAAGAGTCAGGTCAGGGGAAGACCACCCAGGCCCCAACACCACCCCTCCGCGATCCGGGGCTGACCCGGCCTCCACTCTTCCACACTGAAAGCGGGACTGGCTTCCCCGCTGTCTCTGGTTTGCCTGCCCTGCGGGGGGGAACCGGGCCTGGAGCACCAGGCCAGCACCGCCCCACTGAGCCTCACCCCGTACTTCCTCTTCTAGAAAGAGTGAGGGGCACAGAGCAAAATGACCAACCCGATGGGTGGACTCCTCCCCACTCTGAGAGGGAGGAAGGCATCCTACCATCCGACCGTGGCTCAAAATTCAGAAAGCAGAAGCTAGATGAGCAGGAGGGTGTCAACAAACATGTGTGGGACACCAAGCAGCTCAGGAAGGGTCACAAGGTAGCCAAAGAGAGCAGGCACCCACCTGAGGCCCCACCGGATGAGGTCTTCAGAACAGTGGCCCTACAGACAAATGGGCGGCGACAGAGTCTGTGCAGAAAAAAATGGAGCAAATTTCAAGATTAAGTCAGATATGGAAGCAAAATCAGGAAACAGAGGGAGTCAAACTGATGGCTGCTGGCAGCAAGATAGAGAATGGGAAGCGTGTTCTTCTCACTTTTTAACCTTTAATTATTATTTATGTCGTAACCGTATAAGCGATGATTCTAGATTAAAGTGTGAAATTAAATAGCTTCACAATCTCTAATTTTTCTTTGATCATCGCAAACTACGTCGGTTCTGATTTGCCTTCGGGTCATTATATCCAAAAATTTATTATGACCGTATATTTAGTAAAAAAAGGAGAGAGAACAGTTTTCTAGTAAGTCTAGCTAACGACACCCTGCAAAGCATGTGCGTGTTGTGCAAATGCATTATTCTACTGGCGTGTGCAACAAATTGGAACAAAATAAAAAATTAATTAAGAATCTAAGAAACAGGTGCGTATAGAAATGCAATAAATATTCAACTTGTGCTAATTAGTTAAATAGAAAAATGAATATGGAATCTGACCGTGTACTTTAAAAAACTCTTCGAATTCTTTCCTGTTACCACAATTTGACTTCTCTTTCTGGCTGAGGGAATATATCCACTTCCTCCTCTTTTTTGGCCCTTTAATTATTAGCACTAGCTTTTAATTGAAGTAGTTACAGAGGATTACCTTAGAAGGAAACAGAGATGTGTGCGTGGATATTGCTGTGCAAATAGAAACGGAGAGAGTGTGGTCTTCATGGTCCCTGGGTGGTCACCTGGTCCCTGGGTGGTCACCTGGGCTGCGATGGCCTGCATGGTTCATCCCCCAGAGCCCCTGCAAGCCAGCCTCCCAGTCAATGGTCAGTGTCTCTGTGTCGGAAGTCACCACTGCTCAGGAGCAGTTGCACAGTTGTAAACTGTGCAAACTGAGGATTTACAAGGCAGTGAGTCTCCAGCTGGCTCATTTCCACAGGACAGAATAATAATGTCCCCAAACCCTGTATTAAAGGGGAGTATTGATCTGAGGGCAAATCTATGGTACTGGGGAAGAAAATGTAGGACTCTCAGAACCAAGTGTGAACCGTGTGTTTTGCTCGGCAGTGTGAGAAGGCATAGCATCAAGCCCAGGACGATCCATCGGCAGGACACACGGAGAGAGGAGCTCAAGCCCAGGGACGCGCCAGCTCGGGACACCGTCTAGCTAGCAATGAGCGGCACAGGCCCACCGCCACGGGCCCTGATGGCTGTGCTCCGTGGAGACCAGGGCTCCACAAGCCACGCAGATGGTGCAGCAGGAAACAGGGAGCGCTCCGCAGAGAGGAGGGTCTGGATCTGGGACCAGACAGACCACATGGCCTTCCTTTTCTAACCTGCCACTCTTCCCAAGTGGGCTAAACCCTGTACTGCGTTGCCCAGTGTGGAAAGCCCTGGCCTCCTGTGGCTATTACTTAAATAGGGTGAGAGGTTCGGCTCCTTCTCCACACCTGGCTCATGCTGCCAGGTGCTGACCGTCCCCACGAGACATCTGTTGGACACAGGGGTCCCGGGAAGAGCAGAAGACTCTGCTTCCACTGAGGAGGGTGGTCTAAGGAAGCACCTGGGCCTGAGGTGACTCTCCCGGGGACACTGACATCCCAAACTCGACTTCAACAAGCGGTTGTATGTCTGTAGGTCTGAAGTCTGTATGTCTGCCCGTGTAGCGCAGGGTCCTAGGGGGACCTTGCAAACCAGACCCAGGCACGTGCCTCTCCCAGAACGGCAGGGGAAGAGGGGCCGGTTTCAATTCCTACATCGCTGAGTAACAGGAAGGTTCTGGAATTCTAGGAGCGATGGTCTCGTACCAGGATAGACAGGGGCGTGGGGAGAGTGTGGATTTGTTGTTTCTATCCTCGCGGTGTGGTAGGGAAAACACGCATTTGGAGCAAAATTTCTATGACCGACTCCTGTCTCTGACACTTCCGTCAACAGGCAGATACAAGGTGAATTCCCACCAAAAATATTCTTTAGAAGAGAGGTGGAATCCTTCCACTGGTGTCCCTAAGACGTTTTTCACCCTTACGGCATTTTATGTGGAACACACACCCCAATTACAATTTCAAAAAGTCCATAACTTTTAAGACGGCGGTGAGGGGAGAGCCAAGGCTCACCGTGACGCCGGCGCGGTTTCCTATGGGAACTCGATGGATGTCACTCTAAAAACGCAGGTGTTTACAGGAAATCCCTCCCGGGAGAGTCGCAGCCACAGCTCCTGGGGGCATGTCACCCACTGATTCCCGAGGAGGAGACCCCACAACTTCGCCTCCTCCAACCCAGGCTCATTTCAGGTGTTCACAGAGCTTACGTGGAACTGGTTTTTAAAATAGTAGGAAGTATAAATGTACCAAAAACTTAGGCTTGGTTCTTAAGGGAGTGACCTCATGATTGTAAGCAAGACCTTCCAGTGCCAATCAATAAAGCGAGTGGTATAAGTAGTTTCTAAAGCCATGGAAGCAGACTTAGAGGACGAACTTTAGAGACTCAGAAGCCCTGTGGATGTTCCAGAATGAGTGCTCTGGGCTTGGAGTGAACTTCTGGGCCGGGGTCTGACGTGACACCGCGTGTCTCAGCTCCAGTGGCGGTGACCACCACGTGCTCCGTGACAGCCTTGGGAGGGTCTGCGAGGAAGATGGTCATATTGGAAAAGCAGGGGTCAGGCTTGCTCAGAGCCAGCACGGGAAATGTGAGATGGAGGGGAAATGAGCCATTTCTAGAACACTGTATCACTGTCTACATGGTAAGTACGCGCCCTGCGTGTTCTGAATACGGTTCAGCGATTCTCGAGTGAATATTTGATGGAGTTTGTCTATGTCCCTCGGGGCTTCGACGTGCAGTTTGGAGAACAATGAATTGGAGACACATTCTCAATGGGAAATGGGGAAATCACTCTGTTCAGGGTGAGTTGCTTGGACTCTCCACACCTCAGCACCCCATTAAGACCCAGGGTGACGGTGCCGTCCAGCCCGGTGGTTGAAGGGTTAGAGGACAGGGAATCCCTGTAAAGAGTGAGCCCTGGGACCTCAGGGGACCGTTCCCATGCCAGAGCCCGCTCCCAGCTCCTGTGCTCCCAGCACCGGTTCCCACACTAGAGTCTGAGCTCGTGAAGGCTGGCCTCACCATGCTCCACGGGCCTCAGCCCTTCAGGTGCTGCTTCACTTGGGCTGGACTTGGATTTGGCCTGCAGGTGCATGGGAGGCAGGTAACCTTTGTAAATCCTGGGCACACCCTGGGCCCAGGCCAGGCTGGGATCCGGACGGATTCACGCGAAGCATGCTACAATGATCCCATCACCTGCGGACCCCTCTGGAGTCCTCCAGCCAAGCAAAAGCCTTTGCACCTCCTGGTAGTTTGCCTTTTCTCCTTTAAGGGAAATAACTGCATTGCCTTTTCTGATGGTGATATTTTATTATTTGTGTTGAGCATCAAAGTCTTTCAGGATTTAAAATGTACAGGAAACCAAAGTGCCTTCTAAAAACACGTTGCCCTCCCTGGGTCAGCTGGGCTGGCAGATTCTCATCTACCTGGCTGTAAACTGGCTCCAGCCCCCGGGCTGTGGGGGGTTTGAGCATGTCCCTGGGAGCACATGCCGTCCCCTGAGTGATGCTGACTATTTCACGCTCCTCATGAAGCTCTGCAGCCTGAGCCCCCGACATGGGAACGAGGCAGCCCCGCCATGGATCGTGGGTGTCCTCCAGTCGAAGGTGTGGTGCTCCACGCTGCTCATGTAGGGAAACGCCCCTCCTTATGTCACAGAGCTGGGACAGCCAGGAGAACCTCAGAACGCTGGGGCCACTGCAGCCTCCCAACGCTGGCAGCCGTAGCTCACTGCTTACCTGCGTGACTCAGGCACCCACCGGGCTCCGGGGTGCTGTTGCCGGGATGGGAGTCACTGAGAACTTGGAGACCCTCACACCTTCCCGGAACATGCTTTTCGCCCACCCCAGGGTGATGGGCCGTGGGTGGGGAGCTGGCTGCATCTTTGTAAGGGAATGTGGGACCTGAGCAGTCGCCCGAGCCCTGGCTTCTGCCCGAGCCCCACAGCCTGACCTGTCTGTTCTGGTCCCAGGGAGAGCGCCTGGAGCCAGCCGCCGTCATCCCCATGGCCTGTCCCTGGGCCACGCAGCAGCCTCCTGGCTGGGTTCCTTGCTCTATGCTCGGCCCTGTGACCTGGCCACACTGGAGCCAGAGGGATCCCAGGCCTGATCTCTTTTCGACACCTGACCGCTGTGGGCTGAGCGTCTGTGTGGCAGAGGAGCAGTCCCCACTGACCCACAGGCACATTCCGTGCCCCCGGGAAGCCTGGCGCTGCAGGCTGGACCAAAGCCTGTGTGGGCGTCAGCTCTGAGCTCTGCAGCAGCGCCCAGGGGGCCGGGCTCAGCCTGTCCCTGCGAGTTCCTGCTGGTGCTGCCCGTGCCTTGGTCTCACATGCAGGGCTGTCCACAGCCTCAGGGAGGGCTTGAAGATGGGGACCATGGGGCATGAACGGCTGCCCTGGTGACCCAACGCTCCTGAGTGGGTGGGCTATGCTCTCAGCGTGGGTACGCCAGGCAGAGGGACGACCCGTGTCCTGGTGGGATGGTGGCCTGGGAGTGCATCCTGCCACGCAGAATGGCCCAGTTTCAAACTTGTGACTTGTTTGTTTCTGGAACTTTTCATTCACTGTTTTCAGAGCACGGGTGATTGGAACTGCAGAAAGTGAACTAGTGGGGTGGAACGGGGCAGGACGGGGAGGGACAGGACGGGGTGGCCACTGTGTTTGGCAGCTGTGGGTCCAGCAGCGAATGGCAGGTTTTGTGCACTGGCCCTAATCACACAGCTTCATGGGTGGACAGCAGCATTCGGACTCCTCAGTGGGTCCTGCAGGTGGGGAAGCACTGCCCAGGGCTGCCGTGGAGAAGTGTCACCAAGGGCTTAGTCCTGGTTCTCTCAGTTTTGTGCAGCCAGACCCAGATGAATCCCACCAGGTATTTTTTCCTGCCGACTCACCAAATGACCAACACGCTATGAATCACAATATCTTACCATGAAGATATTGGTGGCTTTCCCACTCAAATGGAGCAGCGTGCTGTGAATTCAAAGAAATATTATATATTTATGAAGATTATGCATTTTCCCCAAGAACTTTTCTTCCAAGTAAGGATGCATGCTAAGACTCCCGCCAGCCTCTGATGGGAGCCTCCATGCCGCCAGCATGGACCCCGAGTTTCGTTCCTTGGATCTCTGAGGCGAAGGCAGATTTCGTCCTCAGAACTGCTGAGTTGTCTCTGTGTCCAAGGGCAGCGTGGGCCGCGGTCCCCTGGTGCCAGGCTGCGGGAGCACCAGGACAGCATGGGGCGCCTGCTTGGAGCTGGGGCTCTGAGACTTGCTCCCGACCCGAGTGTCTCCGAGGAGCAATCCCTGCTGTCTAGACCGGTCCCACCCTCTGCGTGGCCTTCCAGCCGTCCTGCATCTGGAGACCTGCTCCTCGTTCCTGGAACTCGGGCTGACCCTAAGGGCCACCTGGCTGCTCGCCCTGTTCTTGGAACTCCTGACAGAGGCCCCACGGCTCCTGCCCAGGGTTCTTGCACACGACCTGAGTGCTGCCCTTGATTTCTTCACACCGTGGTCTGTCTTCACAAGCGTGCTCTGTTCTCCACCCGAGGCCTCCACGACCTCCTGAGCATATCCGCTTGGCCTGCTTCCCAGACCCTCCGCCCTGTTACTGGGGGCCACCCGGTTTCACCCACGACGGCTCTGGAGCCTTGGTCACTCCCTCCCTGCTCCCCAGCATCTTCACCTGTACACTTTGACTTTTGCATATAAGTTTATAATGATTCTTTTCCGATTTCTCATAAACGCTTACTGGAATTTTGGGGGGAAGTTTGTCCCCTTTACTAGATTTAGACAAGTTGCTAGATGGTAGGTGGAGGGAGCGGCTGGGGAAAACAGAAGATTGACAGACGGAGTTTCCTAAGAGGCCCTCTCTGTGGGGAGAGCAGGACAGCTCCCGGGCACCGTGTGTGCCTGGCTAAGCTTCCCAGGGCGTGAGTGTCTGACCCGGCCAGCCACGGAGGAAGACGCTCGCGTTCTCCAGGAAGGCACTCCATGTTCCCTGCTGGAGCATCCAAATGTCCTACCAGTTGCCACCCCATGGCCACCACCACCCCTCATAGCCTGCCTTCCCCCAGGGAAGCCAGACAGACCCTTTCCCACAATCCCCGCAATGCCAGCTCCCATGAATTTGTCCACCTTTCCTCTTGAATGGGTTCCCTGGTGCGTCCTAGAAAACGTTTGCTTCCCATGCACAGGAAGAGGGGCCCACAGGAGAACTCTCCTTGCTCTACTGGCTATTGATTTGGACTGAATCAAGTGAGGAAGTGATGGCTGGAGTTCATGCAGCCATTCTGCAACCATGAAGTGAAAAGCCTTGGGAAGGAAACACCAGGCCCTAAAGATGGAGGGTCAGGAGGAAGGCCACCTGGATTCCAGGGGTTGTCACTCTGGGACTATTAATCTCCAGTTTTGTTGCCTCTAAGATTAAAACCACCATTTCTTGTGCTTTCTCTTATCTACACCCTGCAGTGTCGGCGCTGGGTAGAGTCCACGTCCTTTTGCCCGTGTGTGTCTCCTGCCTTCAGAACAGTGCTTATGGAAACAGTGCCCAGTCATGCTTGTGGCCCAAAGACCAGGTGGGGTGTGGGGCTGGTTGACAGACAGAGGCACTGACTTCCAGGCCCTGCACGCACCTGCTTCCCTGAGGTTCCCCTTGGGGAAACCAAAGCTCTGGCCTGAAATAAAATTCCTGGTTGCAGAGGCTGTGGTCTCTCTCCCTCACTAGCTTTGAGCTCCTTGGATGTCTTGACTCTGTGCCCAGAGAGCCTCCAAAGCACAGCTTTGCGTGGCCAAAGTGAATTCTCAAACCTGGATGCAATTCCCGAACTTCACAGCAGGATAACGAGTGAGAACCATTCCACCAACCAGTCAAGATCCCTCCTGGGATCCGGGGGCACGTCCTGGGTCCTGGGGACCTTCCCTGTCCTTATCTGACTCCCAACCTCCCTCTGCCTCTGCTTATCTTCCTCCCCAAGGTGGGTTTCATGTGATCTTGTGGACCACAGAGAGAGTGCGAAGTGTCTGATTGACGCCACTCCAGTCGCCCCCAGGGCTGCATTCCCCTGGGGGTTATGGAGTTAGAGGGAAAGGGTATCACAGAAGACGGCTGAGAACAGGCAGGCTTAGAGACCCCGTGCACCAAGGCACAGGCTGGTTCCAACCCAAGGTTAAACAGAAACTCCATCTCCCAGACAAGCCGACTCTGCGGGCGCTCTCAGGGCAGAGAGGCACTCACAGAAGACCCTTGAAAGAGGTTCGAAAGGTCTATCGAGCTTCCTGTCCCGAGACGTGCCTTTCGAGGCCAGATGCTGAGGGTGAGAAGCAGGCTCCCTCTGCACCTTTGAACCAGAGAACGAGGAGAATATTGTCGATATGTTTTTAAGGTGAAGCGCAGGGTCGTTTTCTGCTTGGGGCTTGGGAGAAGACAGGAGATATTAAATAGATTCACCCACAAACCAGTAAGTGTGCGTCAGTGGCACGTGCCTGCTGGAAGCAAATCCTCAATCAGTCTCAGGCGGGCGAGCTGCGTGACCGTCTTGATCTTTCTTTGGGTAAATTTTAAAGTTTCGGGAAAGTGTAAAATAATACAGAGGTAGTAACAGTTGCATAGACCTCTCTCACCTCCACACAGTTAGCAAGAATACACTTGCAACACGTTTGCTCTTGGATTTTTTTAAGAACAAAAAAAATGTTCGGGTGTAACGTCAGCGTTAAGCATGTCACACCCCGAGGCAGTGTTAGGCGTAACTGCTTTAAGAATGCATTGTCAGCAGGGAGCAGAGGAGACGGAAGGTCACCTCCAGATCTGCACTGTCACTCTGGGACCATTAATCTCCAGTTTTGTTGCCTCTAAGATTCAAAGGAGCCCAAGCTGTGGCCACAGGGCAGGGGGCAGGTCTGTCCCATGGCTTCCAGGTTCCTTCTGGGGTGCTCACGGTCTCCCGTGTGCTGCCCACGTGGCAGATGTGGCCTGGCACCATCAAGCATTGGTGCAGGGACGTGGGGTCCCCCCTGCACGACGTTGGTGCTGTGGTCCAGGGACAGAGCCGGCACCCTGCACCACCCAGGTGGAGTGATGTGGACATGGGGGCACGCACCAGGCAGAGCCAGGGCTTCAGGGGTCCACAGGAGGATAGGAAGGACGGGGCCACCGGCTGTCCCTGCCGCAGCCACCTCATTCCCACCTCATGCCCCCTGCTGCCTGGGGCCCTCTGCCCTCAGTGGGGTGTCCGTCTTTTACTTTTGCACAAATGTCCACTTGTTTTAATTTTACATAGGAAGAGTGCATATGTTATTCTTCTTTTCTTTTATTGGATTTTTGAGGCCTATCTGTACACACATGCGCTCTAGTATTTCATTTTATAAATGCATTTTAGCTATTTTGTGACCCTTGGCCAATCTGGACACTTCCGTGGCTCGCTGTCTCAGTGACTCCCTGCGCACATTCCCAGGAGGGAGTGTGTCACCAGCTTCTCCTGGATATGTGTGCATGCGCCTAGTGCACCCGGACTCCAGGTCAGGAGCGTCTGCCTGGCCACGGGCTGGCGACCTCCTCTCCCGGGTGGCTACCAGCTCAGCCCACCTGCCTGACACCAGCCATTCCTCCTTCCTGCTGCTTTAATAGTGTCCAATGATACAGCTCCTCCTGACCCAGGGGGGCCTTTAAGTCCCCTAATAAAGCCCCCTCCCTTTCTACTCTGTGTGGCGGAGTTTCTGAGATGATGGGGGTTCTCCACCCAGGGGAGATCTGTGTGGGCCTGGGGGATGGCTGGCCTTTATCCTCAACCTCACTGTGAACCTGGGCTCCACTGAGGTCCCATACATGTCCCTAAACTCACCTGTCAACCTGCACTTTCCAGGACTTCCAGGGTGCTTAGCAAGCTGTGTGGCCATCACCACAACCTGGTGCTGGAACATTCCCATTGCCCCAAAGATCCCTGTGAGCCTTCCCTGGCCACCTCCACCCCCGCCAGCCACCCTGATCTCCCTGCGATTGGGTCTCCCTTTCCCAGACGTTTCCCACAGATGGAAGCTGCCGCAGGGGGCTTCCCAGCTAGCTCAGTGCCACGTGCCATCACACACGTGTGAAGAGGCCACGTGCTCAGGGGAGCACACCAGGCCTGCCCTGTCTACTACACCCTGCTCCTGGGGACCCTCCCGGGGTGTCCCTCCTGTCTCCCCTGGCACGGGATGGCTGGCATTCCGGTATCCTTCAACCCACCTGCCTCTGGAGCCTCATGAGGGACTTCCACGGGCCATGCCATTGTTCCTTAGTAGGATCAGTGAGAAAAGCACTGTCCTTTCCACGCCAGCTGACCTCAGTGATTTCGTTGAGCAACTGCATCGAGTGCTGGAGCCCAGGGCAGCACATCGCTGAGGCGGAGACCTCGTGCCCCTGGGCACTCACGTTCCAGGTCTGTGTTCCAGTACCTACAGGGGAGGCGGCAGCGGTGAGGGAGAACCTCTGGGTGTTTCTGAGTAGAGACGTGACTGACAGTAGCAGGTCTGACTGGCAGATGGGAGGCCACTTGGTGTTCCCACCCGTCCCCCTGGGACTCCTACAGCTCCATCAGCGGCTCCGCATTCTCAGCCCGTGCAGCGCCACCAAAGCCCTTTGAGGATGGAGTTGTTTGATTCAATTTGTAATTTCACCTTGTTCAAGAAGAAGTGGTGATAATGGAAAACACCGTTGCTTTTTAAAATATTAATTTTAAATGACGATCCTGTCGGGAAGAATATTTCTGTCTGTCTGGGAGGGGCCGGGCGTCTTTCCTGGGAGCCTCGCCGATCAGCGGCTGAGTCTGGGTCCCAGCACAGCGCTGGGTGATGCACTTTGATGGCATCCGCTGCTCTCGAGTTTGTGCACACGTTGCTGCGGCCCTGACGGGCATTCTTGAGTGATGGGTGCCACTTGTGTGAAGCCAGCTAGGGTCTGGGGATTGCTTGGCCTCCTCAGAGAAGGCTGTGAAGTTCCCCCAGGTATCGAGAGTGCCGCTCAGCCCTGTTTCTGAGACACAGCCCCAGCAACTACGTGAACTTTGCTCCCTCCAAAAAGGAAAACCCCAAAGGGCTGCAGACTCCAAACTGAGTGTGGTGAGTGTGTCTTCCACAAGGCTTTGGGGTCCATGCAGCTACTCCTCTCCCAGAAGGAAATAGGGATGCATCCCCCAGACCCCACTGCATCTCCATGATCTCGCCCCTCCAGAGACGAGTGAGAGTTTTAGAAGGTTTTGCAGGGCTGGGGATTGAACCCAGGGCCTCCCACATGCTACCGTGCCGCACCTCTGGGCCACAGTCCAGGGCCACACTCCCAGCCCCTGGTGGCATTGTGACAGACATCCTGGGCAGTGCAGGTGTGGGTCCATCTGTCCATCCAGTCTCTTGCTCATTTGCCCAGTGAGCACGCCTGCTAAGCCTTCCCCGGTCACACGCTGGTAGTAAGATGTGGCACTTGTCTCCAGGGAACGGGGGTTAGATCAGAGATTCCCAGCCCTGAGCTGAACGCGTTGCTTAGATGATGCTTCGACTGGCCCACACCGTGTGCTTGAACTGTGTCTATAATAATGTTAAACATGTTCTGTTTGAACAAATCAGGGACTTTCACTTAAAAAAAAAAATTTGGGCTTCTAGCATCTGGAAATATCATACATAAAGATATATATTCCACTCCCTTCCGTTAAAGGCTCTCACCTCGATGCTGCGGAGAGTACCAGCATCGTGGTCGGTCTTGTCCCACTCTTCCCCTTATATCTAGCCATGTCTACCCACTAGGATCACCTGACTCTGGGTCCCCGTGGGCATTTCAATTTGCCACATGGGGTGTAGGCCAGATGTGTGCAAATGGGGACAGCACATCCCAAGGGTCTTCATCTCAGTGCACTCCAGAATGCACCGGCGGGGGGTGCAGGGGCGGCTGCCATCAGGGGTGTGGAGACCCACCCAGGGTTTCTCCTTAGGGTACGTGGTATGAGCTCCCGTCTCCAGCACGTTCCCAGCAGAACACTGCAGCAGCCCAGGACTGCACTTATCCCCTAGCCTGGGGCCCGGGGGCGCCCAGAGTGCACTCGGAGTCCCTGTGGAAAGGGGGGCGGAGGAAAGGAGTGCCACCATCCAGGTTCTGGACACCCCAGCCCCGTGACCCTGACTCCTCAGGTTCTGGACACCCCCAGCCTGTGACCCTGACTCCCCAGGTTCTGGACATCCCCAGCCTGTGACCCTGACTCCCCAGGTTCTGGACATCCCCAGCCTGTGACCCTGACTCCCCAGGTTCTGGATACCCCCAGCCCGTGACCTGACTCCCCAGGTTCTGGACACCCCAGCCTGTGACCCTGACTCCCCAGGTTCTGGACACCC
>JAJEJO010037279.1:33019-47287 GCA_020662805.1 Glaucomys volans
CTGGACACCCCAGCCTGTGACCCTGACTCCCCAGGTTCTGGACACCCCTAGCCCCGTGACCCTGACCCCCCAGTCCTGACTCTCAGTCACCAGAGCTCGGGAAGCACTGCTGCCGGCTCCACCCCAGATCAATGTCATCACAACTGGTTTCCAGGGGGACCCTGGGCGGCTATTAGAATATGCAGCCCTGGTGATTTTAATGTGCATCCTAGGCAGGTGGCCGGAGCACTGCTGGGCGTGGGGAAGGCAAGGGCAAGTGCCAGTCCACAGGCAGAGGGAGAGGAGCCCGGGAGCTGCGGATGGGCACGGCACCCTCTCCTGAGACCAGCGGCTGCAGCCTCCCGCTCCTACGGGTACGGGGAGAGCCCCTCAGCCTCTCAGCCTGTCCTGCGTCCCTTCCCACGCTGTCCCTTCACCTCCCAGTGTGCTGTGGCACTCAGATTCGTTTTCACCCCCAGGTGTTAGAAGAGGCAGGGCAAGCTCACACCACTCCATCCTACCTGGGGATGCGGGCCTGATGATGGCGGTGACATGGTTGTCCTTGTTGCGTGAGTCAGCCTCAGGGGCGAGGCTCGGGAGTGGAGGGCTTCACCTGAGGAAAGCGTGACATTCCAAGGGCGCGTTAGTGACAGTGCCTTGTGAGGATGTCATCAGGGCAGGGAAGCAGGCACTCCCAGAACAGGACCGTGGGGAGCCCCTGCCGTCCCAATGGAGGGAGGCAGAGGCAGAGAGCCACCTGGGCACCACAAGGAGATCCTGGCTCCAGTGAAGGAAAAGGGACGGGGGACTTGTGAGTGAAGAGAGGCGGTGCCCATGGTGGGTAGAGGGCTCTGTGCGTTGGGTGTGCGTGTGCGCTCCTGTGGATGAGCTCGTGCCGGTCACTTAGACCTCTCACAAATCCGCGGAGGTGGACAATACTGAGACCCACATGTTTTAAACAAATAAACCAAGACATGGGACATTTCAGTCATTGCCCAACACCCACTGGTGGCACGGAGCCAGGGTGAGAAGCCAGCGTGGACCTAGGCGAGGTCACCTGCTGCAGCCAGGACCTTTACGTACAGAATCAGATGGGGCCCCACGGGGCCTGGGCCTCCAGCCCGGTGTGGACCACACCCTGGAGAACCCACGGGTCCCAGAGGGGAGCATGCAGGACAGTGGAGCCTGTAACCATGGCCAGTCCCTGCCACACGGCCTTTCTCCTGCCAGTTCAGCTCCCACCACTGTGACCTGTGGAGAGGTTCGGAGGTGGGGCTGAAGCTGCAGAGCAATGGCCATGCTCAGGGACAGGGACGGTCACTCAGCAGCCTCTCCCAGAGAGCAGGGGCCATCAGAGCTGTGGAAGAGGAAGGACGCCTCGCGGTGTGGTCAGACTGCCTGTCTTCACATCCCTGTCCTCTGTCCTTCAGCCTCTGGACCTTGGATGAAAACTCACCCCCTCTGCCTGAGCTGCTTTGTCTGGGTGAACAGCATCCTCACTTCAAGGAGTAGTTTAGGAGCTGAACTGCGAACACCTTCAGTTGCTTGGGACCCAGCAAATGCTCCGCCTAGGCCCGCTGATGTCTGAGTGGGTGTGGCATGGGTGTTAGCATTAGAGTTTGCATTAGCAGGGGTATCAGTGTTCCCGGGCACTGGGCTTAGTCCAGCGTGCCAGCCCTGGCGTTGGCACCAGCCTCAGATTCAGGGTTGGCGTTACTGCTAGTGTTCGTCTTAGTGGTACTGTTGGTGTTGGTGTGAGCCAGTCAGCTCTGCATCACTTCAACCAAAATACCCAACCAGCACCACTTACAGGAGGACAAGTTTGTTTTGACTCACAGGTTCAGAAGTTCAGCCCATGGCTGGCTGACTCCACTGTCTGGGCCTGAGGGAGGCAGAGCATCATGGCGGAAGAGCATGGGGGAGGAGAGCTGCTCTGTTCACGGAGGCCAGGAAGCAGATAGAGGGAGAGAGAAGGGGTCAGGGAGAAAATAAACCATTCCAGGACATGCCTCCAGGGACCTGCTTCCTGCAACTGGGTCCCCCACCCAGGAGGCCATCCAGCTTTCAATGGATTGATCCTCCCATGCATTAATCCAGGGATGAAGTCAGAGCCTGCATGACCCAAGCATTGCCTGCAAGCCCCACCTCTGAACCTTGCTGCCCTGGAGACCAAGCCTTCAACACAGGAGCTTCAGGGGAAATCCAGATCCCACAGCAGTGCTCTAGTGGGTGCTATTATTGGTGTTGGTGTTGGTGGTGTTGTTACTGGTACTGGTATTGGCGTTGCTGTTGGTGGGGTGTTGGTGTTGGTGTTGGTGTTGATATTGGTGTTAATGGTATTGGCAGAATTGGTATCAGTATTGGTGTTGGCGTCATTGTTGACGTTGCCATTGGTGTTGGTGTTGGTGTTATTGTAGGGGCTGTGTTAGAGCTGGTGGAGGAGTTGGTGTCTTAGTATTCTCGCAGGCTTGGAAGTGCACAGTCTCCCTGTTTTCATTACCTGGTACAGTAGCAGTAGGCACCATTTCTCTAATAGGCCTAGAGAATGTTCTCGGTTTCATCCAAGTGCCAAAGGTCCTGGTGTAAACAGGATCCAGGAGGTGTAGATTCCATCAGCCGGCTGGTCACACTGCCTGCATTGCACTGAGTCTTTAAGCTCAGAGAAGCTGGGTTGTCGGAGAAGTCAGAAGTAGGCACCATGCAAGAACTGCACCTTGCAAAGTGCCCTGTCTCCAGGGCAGCCCCGCAGGAGGGTCTGATGCTCACTCGCCGGCTCTGGTCCCTCTGAGCCGCCATGTTGGATGCCAGTGTGGATCCCAGCTCTTCCCTAGTGGCTCTTCTTGGAGAGCGGCTAAGTCTGCCCTGGCAGTTGACTGTGGCTTTCTGCTCTCTAAAAAACGGTCATAAAATATGTAGCAGGAGGTATTGTTTGCCTTCTGCACAAACAATTCCAGCCCTAAATTATTAAAACCAAAGAAAAGATGGAGAGACGTTCGAGCAGTTAATCTTGTCTTCTTATTCTCCTGTCAGAACACAGGAGATTTGATTTGTGTTTCCAGCTCATTCTTGCTGCGTGTTTAAGGGAAGAAGGAGATCTCAATCTGGTTTTCTTAAAAATCGCCCAGACAGTCAGATAGCAATTACAAGGCCTGTAGCAGACTGGAGGTAAACGAGCGGTCTGCTTGTTTTCAGGTCACTGGGAATAACCAGGACACAGCAGTGTTTTTCCCTTAATGTCCGAGGAAATCTGTAATCCAATGTGCTTAAGAAGCACTTTCAGAGTTTAAAATGCTCATTAGGACGTTGGGATGGATAAAACTGTGGTTTCGGAGGATGTTTATAGATTACAGATGATTTGAGATGAACGGAACTGCTTCAGACCCTGGGGTCACCAATGCACCCTGTCACTGAGGGCTGCTAGGTTCTGCTCCAGCTAGCCAGAATGCTGATTCCTTTTTATATCCTCAACATCTCTTAACCAGGGTATTGCATTTTAAACCGAAGCATCATGCCTGCAGCCTAAATAAGTTGGGGACACAGAGAAGTCTGGCCCTCTGCTTGTGAGGCCTGGAGATGCTGTTGCAATGCCCACCCGGCCTCAGAAGGTCTGGAGCAGGCCAGAGAGTCTGTGCTTCCCACTGGCCTTTGTGACACTGGCCATGGCCAATATGTAGCCAGGGTCTGCACTTGAGGAAGAGGTAGTGGACCTTCCTTTCCTCCTTCCATGGTGGAAGCTTGGAGCAAAGTCTCCTGATTCGCTTTGTCACCTATACATAGAGCACAAGGACCTGAGTGTAGTCTTTCATTTATTTTTCAGCAGTCTATGGAGTAGCTTTGACTTTTGAACCTTTTCCTCTGGAGAGAAGGTGAAGAAACGGCCTAAATCTCAGGCTTCCTTCATAGTAGTAGTTCCTTCCAGAGTTACCAGCAGCTCCCCAGGCTGGTGCCATTCATGGCTGGTTGCCTCTTGTTGGTTTTGAGCTCTCTGTCTTGTTTAATCCACTTTTGAAGTTTCCATCAGCTCCTGGGGATTTGGGCAGTGGTCCTGGCAGCTGGATACGGCACCTTCCCTTTTCATACATAAGGTTCTGCTCATTCAAACATCCCCCAGAGACTCAGAGTCCAAACCTGCATCTTCTCTCTGCTGGTGACAGGTGTGTTGACCAAACCTCTGCAGCACCTTCTTGATTCTCCTTCCTTGCATGTTGTATGTTCTTGCAATTTGATCCTGATTTTGGTGTGAGTCTTCTGCACAGGACTGAGGCTTTCAGAAGATGGCAGGTGCTGGTGACCACAGCAGCTTCTGACCCAGGGCTCCTCCCTGCAAGATGCACGGTAGGGTCAGCTGCAGGTGGCTAGTGAGTCAGAATCTGGGACTCAGCTTTCTGTATTTTTTAAGTGCTGCTTGTCAGTCTGATGCACGGTGAAGACAGAGAACCACTGTTCAATCAGTGGAGGCCCTGCCTTCGACAAAGCTTGTCTCCAGGATTGACTTAGCAGTTGAGGTACAGGGTTTGCATGAGTGATGAAATGGCCATATGGCATCTCCATTGTCAGTGCTTCTAAACCACACGCTGTGGGCTGGTGGGCATGGCACTCTGTCCTTCCTCTAAGTGGCTGGGAGCAACACTTCCCAGAGTCCTTCTCGGGGAGGGTTTCAGGGGATGATATAGGTTTCCTCAACCAGATGTGCAAATTTGGATTTGGAACTGGTCCCTGCTTCTGCGGGGGCGGGCAGCTCTCATGGTGGCCCTGATG
Organism: Glaucomys volans; assembly: GCA_020662805.1. Taxonomy (NCBI): domain Eukaryota; kingdom Metazoa; phylum Chordata; class Mammalia; order Rodentia; family Sciuridae; genus Glaucomys; species Glaucomys volans. The sequence goes on from JAJEJO010037279.1 coordinate 37,757, forward strand.
TGTTGGGCAACCTGCTGGACCCCATCACTGCCTGGGTAGTGGCAGGAATTCTAGGGTAGCTCAGATCTGTGGGCTGGCTTTGGCAGTTATTCCTAGAAGCTAGAGGCTCAATGTAGAGTCTGCTCCACCCTCCAAGTGATCCTGCACATCATCATTACCCTGCAGTGAACCAAGTAGCCCTTGGGCATTGAGCCCAGACCTGCAAGCCACCACTCACTTCCCAAAAAACAGGGGAAAACAGATGGCAGCAGGACCAAGCCAGAAAGGAGAGCTAGACCTGCCCTTGTACCCTTGGCCTTCGGGAGGATGGACCTTGGTCTACACACATCTCACCGGCTTCTTATACACCACTGTCAAAACCCACTGTCTGTCAAGATGCCAGTTCTCTAAATTTCTTGCACGATCAATGAATGTGTGAATGGCAGTGTGAAATTGGCCTTGGTTTATCATTGTCTTCTACCATAAGAGGATGCACGTGCTCATGGAACGTACTGATCTCCGGTTAGGAGCACTTTCTAGTGTTAGTAATTAGGTCCCTCTGCTCCTTCAGCTGGTTCTGTGGCGTCATCTTGTCCTTTACACTTGAGATCCAGTACTTGGTGGCTTCTGTCATTGGGCAGTCAAGATTTCCAGTGGCTGGGCTGCTCTGCTTTGTAAGTCACTTGCGGGCTACCCTGCTGGACGGCTCCTGGGCCAGCACCATCTTTCAGTGTGATGGACAACTAACGATTACTGTTGGTGGGAGCAAGTGTCTAAGCTGTAGGTGTTGCCGAGAGACGCTTTTGCAGAGATGATTGGAGTAATGCGTGGTAATTGAGTACCCCACGTCAACTTAATGGACTGAAAGGAATTTTAGTGCTCAAAAAACTGTGATCAGTTGTTGTAATCTTGATTAAAATGGCTACGGCTTGAAAGGTGGTAAATTTTAAAGACAGAGCCTTGTAAACCAGCTCCCGAGTTTCCGTTTGATTACCAGAGAGAAGTGGGAGGATTTGAGATTTAAATGGGTTGCTGAACTGAGGTTCGCTTTGGGTAGCAAAATGGAAATTTCAATTGCTACTGAAGTTTAATGGGTTTTCACAATGCTTGTGCCACAAGCAGCTTTTGCACGAACTCACTCCTATTTAAGAGCTCAGTGGTTACACTCTGGACGAGACTTAGGAGACAGGGGTGCACAGATGGTAGCAGAAGTGTGTTCTGGAATGCCATGGAATGGAGCCCCACTTGGTGAACTCTGCATGTGCTTGTCCATGGGGGACGGAGCCCACTGCGGTACACACACACACACACACACACACACGCACGCACGCAGACAACCAGTCAGTGGGCAATAGCTGAATGAGGCATGCCGGACACCGGGGTGGAGGTATCCCTAACCCTAACCCTAACCCTAACCCTAACCCTAACCCTAACCCTAACCCTGCAAACCTTCTCCATGAAGAACCCGAACAGGCAGGATCAGCCCAGCCTGGGGAGGCCAGAGCAGCTGTTAGTGGGGACAGGAATCTCAGGGATGCGTTACTCTCCTGTTACTTGATTCAGATGCCGAATGCAAGAAGTTGTGTGGTGAGAGTGTCCAGGACTGTGCATACAGCATGGGTGTCCCATGGGTGTCCCATGGGCATCACGTCCTGAAACACGGTGGGAAAAGTGGAGAGGAGGGGGCAGCCCTGGGTCAGACGGGCAGGAATCCCAGGCTGGCTTCGCACTGGGCAGAGCCTGGAAACCAGGAATCCTACTGTGCTTCAGCTTCTCATGTACAGATTGGGCATCAGGCTCGTTGGGTAAGAGGTTGGATAAGGGGAGGGCAGAAGAGCCCTCCAGGGTTCTCAGAGGCAGGGACCCTCCTGGGAGCGGATAGAACCCCGCTTCCATCCCAGGCTCTTTCCTTTGGCAACTCCACCCTTCACCGTGCACCTCCCAGTCTGCAGGACAAAAGGAGCAGGAAGTCAGATGGATGTCAAGGCACAGTGGCCCCCAGGACCAGCTTGGGTGTGTAGAAGGATGGATCTGAGTCCCGCCAGCTGGAGGTGTGACCTGTGCACCCCTGCACCCTCCGCTCTCTCACTTCCCAGGAGCACTGTGACAGATGGCTCTATCTACTGCCGGGGCCCTTCCACTACTTAGGGAGGATGCACAGGTGACGTTCTTCACGCTTACCTAAATAGCCCATTCAGCTATTCCCAAATGATGCCACGGTCACTTTACTTCTACAACAATACCTAATCTAGTCAGAAGAAGGAGTGGACAGCTGGTATATGCAGCTGCTTGGAGGGACGTCCAGAAGGTCAGGCCCAGCGAGGAGAAGGAATCCCGCCCTGGAAGTCACCATGCATCCCTCCACATGGCAGCTAAGAAGTGCGAAGGATTGGGTGCAGAGAACAGGTCACGGTTGCCTGGGCCTGGGGACAGGAGGCAGGAGGCAGATGGGACTGCAGGAAAAGGGCTGCATGAGGTGGCTCACGGGGCAGAATGTTCTGCTCTTGGCCGTGGTGATGGTGGTCATGCTGCTGAACATGCTGGCCACGTGCACACAGATTCCAGGACCACTGGGCAGCCTGAGTAAGGTCTGTGACTGAGTCCATGCCACCCTGACTGATGCTGCATGTAGGTCTGCTGGATGCTGCCCTGGGAGAGCTGCCGAGGGCGCAGGGTCCTTCTCCATGATTTGCCTTAAGTGCGCGGGAAACTGCAATTATCTCCACATCAGTCGCAACGAGAAGTACTTAATTATCAAAATGATAGAGCGGAGGCTCTGCTAATTATTTTAAAGTCATTTTCTATACAAACAGAAGTTTTCTTCTTCGGATGACAGGTTTGTTTGCCAAATGAGTCCTGAAGATAAATGGCAGTTCGTTCCATATTTCTAAAGCGTACTTTATTAATTGCATCCCATGTAAATGGACATTGTTCTTAGCATATTGTATCAGATCTGAAATGGCAGGGATGACTAAGTGCACCATTATTTTGATTGACAGTAAGAAAAGATGCCTTTCAACCCATGACACCATATTTCTTTTTTGTGATTTTCACATGTATTGAAGGAGCCCTTTTGCACTCAGGATTATTTTGCACACTGCTCTTGTACATATGGAAAATAAGAGAGAAGTAAGTAAATGGTTTGGGCACTTGCCCCCTCTTGACATTGAGGCCTCTTTCCTGAGTCACCTCAACTCTGAATCCCCATGTTTTCAAGCGCTGCCCTCTTCCCCCCAGGAGGAAGGGTTGTATATAAAGGATCCCCAAAGGGCCTGCAGAAGTCCCTCCCAGCTGTGGCCACCCGACTACAAGTCAGACTGTGGCGACCTCTTGACATTAGTGGATGGTGCTGGAAGTTCTTCAGGTCCCAGCTGGGACTCAGTTTCCAGCCTCCATTGCTCCTCCAAGTGGACTGTTGCCTACAGCGTCCACTACAATCACAAGCTCACCCACGTGCAAAGAGGAGATCACCATGCCAGTTCCAGGAGGGTAAAGTATAAAAGAAGGCCTGGAGTCCTCTTCTCAGAACTGATGGGATGGGGAGGATCCGGGGCCTCTCTCCCAGGAGTGATACCATTCTTGAGGGAAAGGGGCATGACTGGCGTGGACAGGCCAGCTGGGGTTTGCACTTGCATTGAGGTAGAGCAGTCTGGATGGCTCAGCTGGGGTGGGGGGATTTCATGTGTAGAATCCTCACGTCCAAGGTGTTGGCGCTGGGTGGAAGGTGACCAGGCCATGAGTGTAGCACCCACTCTGTGGGATTAGTGCCCTATTAGAGAGACCAGAGAGCCGCCTTGCCCCTTCCACCACTGAGGGCAGGGAGAGAAGGTGAACCAGAGCACAGTGCTCAGCAGGCTGGGGACTGCAGGGCCCTCAGGGCCCCGGAGCTTGAGACTTGAGCTCGTGCTGTTAGAAGCCACCCATCAGAGTATCTTGTGATAGCAACTGAAATGGAGTAAGATGAGGGTCTGCGGCTCTGACTCCAGGGAGGACGCCTCTCCCTTCCTATCATCTCCATTAGTGAGTGGAGCCTCAGCCCAGCTCCCTGTCCGGCTTCTCCATGGCTGTGCCAGGTGGGAGCTGGGCCGTCAGGGCCACCATGTTCCCTGAAGCCTCAGCTTCATGACTGGCTCAGTTTCAGCTGCATGTCCGACTTCCTGTCAGTATGGAGGCTGGTGAAGGAGGCTCTTCATTACAACCTCATCAAGACCTCATTCTCCATTGTCCTTTGGTAACTGCTGGCCATGGACAGGTGCAGGAGGATCACTGGCAGGGGTCTTTCCTTCCTCCTCCTCTCACAGAGTACCATCTCTCAAGCTGGTGGTTCACCCACCCACCCTATATGGCCCATGCCTGGGTGTGATTGACAGCAGAGCTGTGGCCACTTCCAGATCTATGATTGACAATATGGAAGCATGTGCCTTCCCCAGAATGCTTTCCCTTGTTCGTTGCCCATAATCAGGCTCATTAAACATACTCCACTGGTGGCATTCGAGGGGCAGTCTCAGGAGACCTATCTGGTGATGAGCACCAGCCTTCCTGGGTGATTACTCCCTAACAGCATCCAAGCACACAGTGGGATGGAAAATTACCCCTGGAGCCTGTGTTGGCTGGCTGCGTCTCTGACGCCGCGTGAGGGTCATTTTGAGATGTGTGGCGTCAGCCCCAGCGTCTTGTGCTGGGTGAAGCGTTCAGGCACATGAGCTCCCACTGCAAAAGCCTGGTTGCATCTTACAATGACTCTGCTCTGCCTGAGTGGCCGAGCCTCCACCGCTGGTGGCCCTTCCTCTCAGAGCGTGTTACCAGATTTGCTTTGGGGCAGACTGTCCTGAGAGGGAACTATTGAGGCGTGAAGGGACCCCATTATTTAAATTTCTGTTTTAGCTGAAGCTCTCCATCTTTTTATCATCTCTGCAATTATTCATCTCAAGTTCCCTCTAAAACTTTGATCAGCTCCCAAGAAATCTGCTCCTTGCGTTTGGGAACTTCAGAAGTGTCCTTGCGTCAGTGCATGGCCTTCGGTTGGCTTAGGAGTGCCGCGTTGCAAGACCGCTCCCTGAACGCTGGGAGGCTGGAAGGGCGTTGCTTTGATCAACCTGGAGCAGCCTCAGCAGCCGTGGGAGTCGTCCCCAGGCTGGGCCAGCGACCGCAGGCTCCCACTCGGCACTCACCCTTACATCTTTTAATTCTACTCTCCTTTGAGGCCTGGGGCACTTAATTGTTCTCCAATGAGTCTCAAAGTTTCACTTTGAGAAAAGGATTACTTCAGTGTGGTCTGCAGAGAGAACATTGGCTGTTGCCATTAAATATCTGTAAGTGGGATACTCGCAAATCTTTCAGGACAGCAGGAGTAGAAACTGACCAGCTCGTACAATGATCTGATGTGCCAATTCTGTCCAAAGATGATCCATGTAGGTCGAAAGGATCCAAGACAGTACTTCATAGTTCATTCAGACCCTGCTTCTTTCCACAGATGACTTTGAGTGACTTGATGACCATGTTAAGACATAGGAAGAGAGTGTGCACGTGGAAGGATGATGTGGATGGAAACTAGAAAAATCAGTCAAGATTCAGAGTAGAAACACACACCCCCTGGTTCTGCTGGTGAGAAGGTAGACCAGATGTCTCCTCCTTGGTGTCCTGGGTCCTGTTTTCTCAGATGTTCTTTGGTATACCTGGCCTTCAATCATCACACCTTCATGATGTCCAGGCCCCAGAGAAGCCCTGGTATGAGAGCCACCATAGCCACATGCCCCAGGAATTGAGCCGCGGGAGATGGTTATCTCCCCTGCCAGAGGCGAGACTCAGCCCAGACCTGGCCGACGTCTTTCTCTGTCTTCACATGACCTTTCCTCTCTGTGTCTGTGTCCTCATCTCCTCTTTTCATATGTCCAACACCCGTCATGCATGTCAGGACTTTCTGAAAAGGTAAACCAAGGCACAATTTATAAAACTACTTGAGCAAAGAGTGATTCGTGACTGGGTGAGCTTCCAACCAGGCTCGGGAGCTCTGCCTGGAGAATATTGGGTAGGACACGAAGAACATGTTGGACTGGACAAGAAAATGATTTGCTTTCTCACAGCTACATGGTTGCCTTCTGGGTGGACAATCTCTGGTGGTGGCCTTCTAATCCCATTGGCTGTTTCTGGGGGCCGAGCTACAATTACGTTTTGCTTTGAAAAACACATTTACAAGACATGACCTGAGTTTCACTTGTGTTTGCGAGTGAAGCAAGGTCACCTGTGAGGCCTGAGTGGCTCTGTCCCCCCAGGGGTCCCAATGGCCCAGTGTCCACTTTATCAGACTGTGTCAGACCCCGGCTTGTGTCCCTCCCTGGTGTCCGCCTTCACTGTGTCTTCAACAGCCTCATCTCCAAGCACTCGGTTCTGAGGTGCAGGGGGTTAGGTCTTCAGTATATAGATTTGGGAGGGACCCAGGATAGCCTGCGGCACCTCCCATTCAAGATGGGACTATTCTGTTTCCCCCCAAAAGACACAGCTGCCTCAGGGTCCCCAGGCTCACAGTTTTCCCATGAACATGAACATCACACCCTCTTCCCGGCCAGGCCTCGGCCTCCACCCTATGTCTAAGCCATGGACTTCAAGTCTGAATGCTGCTAGGTGCCCAGGTGGCTTCAGAGCAATGACCGCCCGTCAGACCCAGCTTGATTTAGGGTAAGAACTTGGGGACTGCGACTTGACATCCATTCCTGAGGCTCTCAGGAGGCCCTAATGTGCCAGGTGAACCATGGAGGCCACCTCACTGTCACAGGGACATCCATGGAATCCAGGTGTCCAGGAGCCTCTGGCCCAGTGGGGTCAGAACTGCTGGGACTGAGAGTCAGTCATCGCAGTCACACTGCCCAGCCGGGACCACTGTGCCTGCAGGCACCAGGCAGCCCCTCAAAGGCACGTTCTCCACATTTCGCCCCCAATCTGATCCAATTCCCTGCCCCGGGCATCTTGGTTTCTTTGCAGGGCTCTCAGTTGAGGCTCTGCTTTGGGATCACGAGGGGAGGCTGCACAGCCATCGCACACCCTGAACCGTGTCCCCAATGTGTAGCTGACATCTTGAACCACCCTCCTGGATAACCACTAGTTCTGCTGCGGTGTTGACACAACCACAGATGTTAGCCTGAACCGTGGTGTCTCTCTGCTGTGCCGTCTGTAATTGGTCGGTGTGTGCTGATTACGGTACTGAATCGTTCATTGAATTATTGTAAGGTTGAGTGTAATATAGTTGATGTGATTAATCACCTCTTTCATTTAAAGTGGCAATCGCTGTGGAACTTGCCGTGACAAAAGTGACATGAGGAGCAGAGCTGCCCTGCTGGGCAAGCTCCCGGAACAGAGGGCTGCGGCAGGGCTGCGTACCACCGTGAAAACCTCTGGGGCCCCACGCCTGGGCCAGGTTAGTCAGGTGCTTGGTGGCCATTACCTCCTGCAGATGCTGCCTGAGCGCCCTGGCTGGTGGCCTCCTCCAGGTGAAGCATCTCTCCACCTCTGCTCTGACCTCTGCTTCTGCCACCTGTGTGGCCTCCCCCGCCCCACAGGGAAACCTCCCCACAAGTCTAAGCACGGTCCTGATTGCATTTAGGGCTGCCCAGATAGTCCCGGCTCATTTCCCATCAAGATCATCAATGTGGTCCCATCTCCAAGCCCCTTTTGCCACATCAGGTAGCAGTCGCGTGCTCTGTCGGTCAGATGTGGACATTTCTGTGGTCATTATCCAGCTGACCATTCTGAGTCTTAGGGAAAGAAGTGCTGGAGCAAGGGCCAGTCCAGGAGAGATGGAGTCCCACCTTCAGTCCTTTTCCCTGAGCACCTGTGACCGTGGGAATGAGGTCTCCCTGGGAGAAGAGACCTTTTCCTCTTGTGTTCATTGCAGAAGGCATGGGCAATGCTACACGTGGGATGAAGAATGGGCTTTGAGGATGAAGGTCCTTCCATTCTTACATGTGCCCATGACGAGGAAAGAGGTAGAACTCAGTGCTAGAACACAGAGAAATCGAAGCACTGCTTTCCCTGGGAGAGGCAGTTAGCCTCCTTCCATTCCCGCTAATCCCTATACAACACCAAATTGCAACTGTATGCGGGCACTGGGTATCCCCCAGAGCCTTCCTGGCTTCACACGGGCACAGTCCCAACACTTGGTATGAATTATCTCACTTCGTCATCAGTGCCGATACAAGCAAGACCTCATACGGCTGTGCATGTGTGCACGGTGCGATTCAAAGATGGACCACACTGGATCACGAACAGCATCCCCAAGAGTTGCTTAGTGACCATCGGCACACCCCGCACAGAGCCCAGAGCCACCCAAAGAGAGAGTTACAGTCTTTGGCTGTGTTAGAGTTTAAAATCCATGGGTTAATGAAGTAAGTGTTCCATAACATAATTACTAGCATAGCCAGGACGCTGCTCTGGGTGTAATTCACTCCAAAACCACCTTGCCCACCACTGCTCCACTCCTGTGGTGACTGTCTCACCTGGTGGGTGCTGGTGAGGGAATGACCCTCCCCACTGCAAAAACTCTGAGTGAGTGATGTGAGCCTCTGCGGTTAGTAGATGGGTGGTTCAAAGCCTGAGATCAAAGATGCGGTTGGTTCTCTGTCCTTCAGATAGAACCTATAGTGAACATTTCTGGGGTTGCATGAGAAAAGCAAGTTCCCAAATTCTCCTCCCCTGTGGCTGTGAGTTTTCCATAAACCGCCCATCATACCCAAAACCAAAAAGCCAACTTCAACTCACAGTTGATCTTTAATTATATTTAAATCGCAAGGCTTAGCTGAACATATTGACACTTATACCAAGAAATTAATTGACATTCTATTAACCTCAACCAGCAAATTAATTCCTCAGCCTCAGACCCCAAGCACTTGAAGACTGGAACACAGTTATGTATTGATCACAGAACATGGCGTGCCGGAGTCACGGGGGAGTTTATAGGAGCAGAATCCTCTTTCACAGGAGGAATAGCTAGATACATATTTGGATTATTCTTATCACAAAAGAATAAAGCATCTGAGCCTCTTGGTACTTCCACTTTTCATGTCAGAGAGGAATTGAGGAAGCCATCGGCAGATGCAGCACTGATCACCACTATCAATTAGTGACCCCTCTCAATTTCCAAAGGAGAGTGGAGTGTGCCTGTCTACTCCAGCGGACGCATGCTGGAGGCCGGGAGGGTAGGTCAAGGAAGAGGGTCTCTGCTCCTCACTTATCCTGGTGTTAGTTTGCCTGTGCTTTATGGTTCACATGTGATTTAGCCATTGAGTGCGGGAGCCTGGGGACACGGGACCATCAGAAGAGGGTGGGCAGCTGCCTTTGTGGGCCACGCAGTTGCTTCCCCTATGGCGTGGCCCCAGGACTCTGCGTGAGACTGACCCATTCATGTCCCTCTTCCTTTGACCTGCCTGATGGCAACCTGCCTAGTGAAGTGCAGAGAGATCCCTGTTTTAAAAAAATATAAAACAAAAAAGTTGGATGGGGTCTGTAATGGTTCATTTGAATTGTCAACTTGATTGGATTAAGAGCTGTAGATGATTAAGA
>JAJEJO010037283.1:0-10076 GCA_020662805.1 Glaucomys volans
AACAGCATCAGTCCTGTAATATACATTCTGCACAGGACCAGCTGCAGGCATGGCTGGGAAAGAAGAGCTGGTGCTGCCGGTAGGCAGCTGTTCAAGTTCAATAGCCTGCAGCCATCACAGGCCAGTACCCCCAGCTGCCACCAGTTTCACAGGGAATCCAGGCAGATTGAGGATTTTGTTTAGGGGTAAGAAAACAAATTTGATTCTTTATTCACTCCAGACTCAATGACCCACCTTGGACACTGGTACCATTTGTGTCTTTACAAACACCTTACATGACTCCAGGCTGGCTGAGATCAACAGACTCCTGGAAGAAGGTGCTACAGGTAGAATGTGATCCTAGTCAGAACCCAATTCTGCCACCCAGTGGGGAAGGTGTCAGAGTTCTAATGCAGGTCTCTCAAAACCAAATTCCCATTCCCATCTTTGGTAACAGTAGGGTGAAGCTCCTCAACCTTCTATGGGGTCTGAAAGGTCAAGTCTGTGGTTTGGGGGATCATACCTGGTAATAAAGGCCTACTTGAACAGTCATCAGGGAAGAAGGGCGGGCCTGGCAATCAGCAATGACAAAGTGTGTCTGAGCAGTACTGGGAAGGGGTTTTGAACCTCACAATAGGAAGCAAGCACCAATTAAGAAGCGAGTGGAAAGGCAAATCAGACAGAAGTGTGAAATGGCATGGTTCTGAAGGCACCTTAATGTGCCTGCAGCTTCTGTGGACCCCACCGAGGACCTGTGGTCATTTCCTTACTGCGCCAACTGGAGCCAGACAGTTCATGCCTTTTGGTGCAATTCATTTTCCGAAATCCAAACACAAGCCTTGGAACTACTCCCTTCTTTCTTTCCTTCCTGCCCCCACCCCAGCCCTTGATGATCATGAAGTCAGTTGTGGGGCTTGATGGCAGCTGGTGAGGATTCCTAAAGATGCTTGTGAAGAGGGAGTGTTTAAAAAGAGGCCTGGTGTTTCCAGGCAGGCTCCCTGTGACTCCAACAGTACTGCGATATGGATATAGACCCAGAAAGGCAGGTGACTTCATTAGAGCATTGCTACCCACTCTCCACTACTGCCTGGGAGGCACGCAGACCACTCTGTCCCTGGACTACTCTGATGGGATAAGGCCATTTCTCAGCCTTCCCAGAGAGGGTGTATAGGCTGGCAGCCTGGGTGAGATGTTCCAGCCACCAGAAGGTGCTCTTGAGTCTAGGGTGGCCTCTGGGCTGTGGGGGTCGGGGAGGGGATGCAGAAAGCAGAAGGGGCTCCCAGCACACTGTGGGCCTTCTCACCCGGATGCATGAAGCATTGCTCTGCTTCCCGAATTTGCCATCTGCAGATGATATTTCCTGGAGGGTTATCCAGGGACGGTGGGGTGGAGATGTACCACCCTCTCACTCCTCTTCCTAGTCTCTGATATAACTGAGCATCTCTGAAACGGACTACCAACTCTTGAAGACATGAGACAAAGGCAGGGTCATGGCAGCTTGTGACTTGGGTCATCTGACTTCCAGTGCTCACTTCTCAACCTGTGAATGAATGAGAGCAAAGCAGCTTCCCCACGTCCCCAGGGAGAAAGCACAGCCTTGCCCTCTTCTCCTTACACCCACTCATTCATTCATTCCACAAAGGTTTATTGAAAGGCAGCACTGTGCTAAGCACTAGGGATACTGGAAAACCATCATCCTTATGAAGCAAATGGGGGTAGGTGGGCAATAAAGAAATGAAGACATCATGGCACATTTGGATAATGAAGCCTGCTTCTGTCCTCTTCTGCTGTGACCTTCAAGTGGTCAACCTGGTGGCATACCTAACTTATTGAGGGAGTCCTCTGGTTCAAGTTTTGACTGGCTGGTCCCTTTGCAATGCTCACCTTTCTTTCCTATTGGGGCCACAGGTGTGCTGAGGGTAGTGTAGTTTTCAGGTGTAATAAAACACTGTTGCCAAATATAACTTGGCCTCTGATCATTATTGTTCCCCACATGCCACCAAAGCAACACCTGGTGACAAGAGACCAGGCTCTGGAATCAGGCAGAACTAGCTTCTACTCCCAGCTCTGTCACAAGAGGGAGGGCCTTCTTGTCCTCCAAGTCTTTAGATGTCAATGGAGATAACTGTGGCAGCTCTATAAGGATTTTCTTTGTGGAGAAAGATGTGTCAGAATCAGGAAGGCAGTCTGCCCAGCACCGGGCACCCAGTAACCTAGTGATGAATCTTGGCCCCTTTTTGACATGGTGAATGATGTGGTGAGTCTGTGGGCTGGCTAAACCCCAGGGCTTCTCAAAGCACGGTTCATGGACCACCCACATCAAGACCGCCTGACGTACCTGTGTAGCCCAAGGATCTGCATGTTTCACAAGTTTTCTAATTAGCTCTAAAGAGCATTAGGGTTTAAGACTTGCTGGTCCACCACTCTGATCAGTGGCCCAGGCTTTTGTCACTCTGAAGGTCAGAAATCACTTTGTAATATTTGGCTCCACACAAAATAACTTTTGTAAGTGTGAAGAGTTGCTTGATGTGGTGGTGCATGCCTGTAATTTCAGCAACTCCAGAGGCTGAGGTGGGAAGATGGATAACACTAGCCTGGCATGGTGGTGCACACCTGTAGTCCCAGTGACTCAGAAGGCTGAGGCAGGAGGATCACAAGTTTGAGGCTAGCTTCTGCAATTTAGTAAGGCCCTCAGTAAGCAACTTACTGAGAACTTGTCCCAAAATAAACAATTAAAAGGGCTGCAGATATAGCTCAATAGTAATGTGTCTCCGGTTTCAATCCCCAGCACCAAAAATAAAAAGTGTGGAGAGTCTCCTGATCCACAACCTGACACCAGACTTTACATCACATGGAGCCTCAGCCTACCTCTATTCTTGCTAAGTCACCTCCATTTAGTACCTTGGGGTCACCCAAAGGAATTATCTGCCCTATTCCAGGAGGGTGGCAAGAATCAGATTATGCCATTTCCAGACATGCTGGTACAAACAGGGGGTGGACCTGCCAATTGCAGCTTACAGGGGAGGTTGAGCAGGCTCTGTGAGCAGAATTCAACTAAGGGGAACATGTCAGGCTCATAGACTGTATTCAAGGTCACAGAGAAATGGCTAAGAAGGTGAGTCTGTCACTTGGGGCAATGTCCAGATGTGTGGACTCACGCCCCCATTAGTGAGAGCATAAAAGATGAATACAAAGTAAAAAAACTGTCACTGAGTGTCACCTTCATTGATGTCAACACCCTTCATGTTATTGGCAACAACACCCTGGACCACACACTCAGTGTCACTGCCTCACAGCCTCAGGGCAAATACTAGCAGTTGGCAGCAGCAAGTGGGTTACTTTAGTGGATGATACCTCTGCTCATCTGCAGGACTGGCAACCCGGCTACCATGGGGGTTCCACAGCCATGTCAGAGAGCTGGAAGCTAAATCCAGAAAGGAAAGTGCCAGGGACCACAGAAGACGGGCTTCTAAAACATACATGAGCCAGCCCCTGAGGACCCCACCCCAGAGTCTTTGGGAGGAAACTGGGAGGGCTGGGAATCCCCCAAGTTTAAGTGATAGAGTCAGAGAAATGTGAATTGGTGACAGTGGATGTGGTTCTCTTCTTACCACTAGGCTGGTATGGTTTGGGGAAGATGGATGACATCAATGTTCAGAAGTCGGGAAACAGAATGAATTGTCCTGCCCAGAGGATGCCTCCTTGGTGACATCATTGTTACAAAGTGTAGCCCACAGTGTAGCCACATGAAAAGTTCTATTTTTAGAGGATTCTCAAGAGTGCCATTATTTGATGATGGAATAACAGCCCAAGGTCATGGTATTTCCCAGTAGCTTCTCTGCTCAACTTGACATCAGTCACGAGGAGCAGGAAGATGCTCCTCCAGGGAGGAGGTCCTCCAAGGAGGCCAGCAGCATATGCAACTGTGTTTCTTATCTTTTGTTCAAATTCTACCCATAGTTGCCAATGCCAGCTTCCAAACTGAATTTTTTAGGAGCATGTGGCCAGTTTTGTTTGTGCTCTTCCAGAGTTCAAGAGCATGGGTGAGAGCAAAGTTTGGAACACACCTCAGGGAGCACTCTTTCATGCACCAAGCAAAGGGTTGGCCAGAGTTCTGAAGAGACAGACTTTGGGTATGGGTTAGATGAGTTCATTGGCACCACACTGGGTGCCATTTGGGGCTTACTTCAGGATGACAGGCTTTTTTTCAAGAGCTTGATGAGGTATATACAGAGATGCTTCCCATTTGTTAACATAATCAAATGACTCATTATCACACTTAGCCCTTCCTAGAACCAATTATGGGAGCTGTTTAGGAGCTGACCAGGCTCAGTAATAGATTCTTTGAAGGAAGGGGAAAACAAGAATCAGGATGGTTTCACTCTACCATCAAGCACAACCCGTCTCTTGGCCCAATTACCACTTTTAAACCAGGGATGACAGGAATGAGAATGGGAGAAGAGGGAGGGAGCTTGGGGGAAAGAGAGTGGACCTGATAATAGCAACCTTTATGAAGTTTTGATCAGTTCTACTTACATTTGGCCAAAGGTAAGATCTGAAAAGAGTGACTGAAACCCTCTGTGTCCCTACCCTGAAACCTTAGGTGAGCACCACAAGCTTCCACCCAATTAAAATGACAGCCCAAGGCCCCCCGAGCTGAAATCACTATAAGACAACAAAGAAACTGTAAGTCGATAGATGACTTCATTCATCTCCTTCCTCACTTTTCAGCACTCTCTTCTCCCACATTCCTACCAGGGAGGAAAGAAAAGAACTCCTAACACTGGTGTCCAGTGTTTTTTTCCAACTGGGGGGCTGCCATGTATAAGCCAGCTGGCAAATGGCCTGCTTTCAGTAAGTCATTTTTCACACAGGGATTTTAATTTTTTTCCCCCAGTACACTTTGGAAACTGAGGCCCCTTGTAAACAGAATGGATTTGCTTTTGAAGTCAGTGTTGTCAAGTAAAGGATTTAATGATACCCCATATTAAATTCAGATGATGGATTTTGAATCACAGCCATCCCTTGGCACCTGTAGAGGATTGGTTCCAGAACCTCCCACAGAGAACAAAATCCTGAGATACACAAATCTCTTATATAAAATGGTGCAGTGTTTGCATATAATCTATGCAATCCTCCCATATACTTTAAATACACTGTAGATTACATATACTTCATACAATGTAAATGCTATGCAAATGGTTGTAGTACTGTGTTATTTAGGGGATAATGACAAGAAAAGTCTTAACGGCTTCAGTACAGGTGCCATTTTCCCCAGCTATTTGTTCGAGTCCACAGATGCAGCAGACAGACATGAAGGACCACTGTCGAATGGCTCCACATGAGGCAAGAGGGGCGAGGAGAGAATGAGGGGAGGACAGTTGGGTAGGAGAGACAGACTTATGGACAGTTCTTCCAAGTATTCTCCTGATGAAGGAGAGCATGTGACTATAACCCCACTGCAGAGCAAGACCTCAGGAGCAGACTGTATATCCATGTGCTTTCCAGTTATTAGACTTCTACTTCTGATGTCAGAGGATGCTGGAGTCAGGAAATTTTAAATTCCTACTTTCCAGGCCCATTCTAAAGTTGATCTTCTACAAGTCTGTATTCTCATGACCCCTTATATTCTTTGGCTTAAAGGGTCCCCTACCATTCCTGTGTAGAAGAAACTAAAGATCTAAAAGACCAAACACAAGTGAAAAGGAAGAGTCAGATCCAGAAAACCAAGCCTTCTAACCCACCATGGGACTCTGCTCCCTCCACTTTCCAGGGCAGGGCAGCTTTACGCTCCTTCAGTATCTGTTTCCCTGGGCTTCTGAACTCACCTTGCCCGTGTTCCCTCCTCTCGCCTCACATCACTTGGAAATCAGAGAAGGTGAGCTTGTGGGCTCAGCACACTCTCCCATAGCAGCTCGCTAGTGAGCCCACACTCCTGCCATCGATAGAAGGTTCCAGTCACAGGGCTGTCTGTACGTGATGATACTCAGGATCCCAAAGCAAGAAAGATAAATCTGGGCACCAACATTCCTTACAGGATATTGACCTGTCTTGCTTTTCTCTCCCTGTGTTCATGAATGCAACAAGGTAGATGACCCGAACAAGCAGAAGAGCAGGCAGTGAGTTGAGTGTCCTCTGACATGTGGTTTCCACTCATTCCCTCCACAGTGCTGCTGTAAGATAAGTGTGGCTACCAGACAGCACCAGTGGGGACCAAGGAGCTGTAGGCTTGCTTCTACATGGAGAGGGGAAGGAGAGGGCTAGGAATGTGCTGGGGTGCTTTAGGGGTTTTTCAGCGGACAAGACCTAGGAAGGAGCCAGAAAGGAAGACAAATGGGTTTTCTCCCCAGGGCTTGCCCATTCCTGAAAATCCTATTGTATAAATCTGTTGCCAGTCATTTTCAAATCTTTCTTTCAACTCTTCCTCCCAGCCATTGTCCAATCTTTGCAAGTACATGGATACGGGGGAAATATATCATTTTTTATCCTAATCCACCCAGCATAGCCAAATGGGTCTAAATTACAGAGAGTCAAGTTGCCCAGGCTGTCCTTGAACTTGCAATCCTCCAGCCTCAGCCTCCTGAGTCACTGGGATTATAGGCGTGTGCCACCACACCTGGTTCATCATTTTGAAATTTAATGGTACTAGTGAAACTGTTGTTAAGACAGTAAGCATTAAGAAATTTTTCCCAGGAGCCCTGGCTTCCACTGTGCTGGTGACCTGTTTTTTCCTTCCCATCATGACCCTTCTCATTGTGGGTCCTAGGTTCAGCCCAATCCTCTAACAAAGGACAACCTTCCATACCCTTTAGTGGACTGTGGTGTGGGTGAAGCCTCCTCAGGAGAACTGAACAGAAGAAGGGGCAACAAAGAAAGGGAGGGAAACTTTTATATCGTTTCCTCTTCTTTTTCCTTGTTGGGTTAAAAGGAAACCCTGAGCCACTCTGTGAACCTCTGGGGACTCCCAAGTTTGCCTCTGGTTCCAGATCTGGACGTAAGTGGTCTGGGAAACCTGTGGCCATCCCTGCACGGTGCTCTTGCATTTTGTGCCTGGGAGGCCCCAGGAATGCCTGCTGGTTTTTAGAGGCTCCCTCTACAATTCTGGCCAAGTCTCTCAAAGATGCTCAAATTCTCCCCCTCCCACTCCTGACCCATGTAAACCTCAAGGAGCTGGACTTGGGTTCTAAATAGAAACCCATAGTCCCTGAAGTCAATCGGGAGCTGCAGGGTTTAGCAAAGCCTGTGGGCTAGCAAGCAGGAAACAGAATGCAGAGAAGCCTTGCACGTGCCCAAAGCAAAATGCACCATGCCTCCATCTCATCTTTGGCAGTTCCCTAGCCCCTCTCCAGTGAGCTAAATGCCACACTTCATTAATTGGTCAATCAGCCGGACGTGATATGTGGGTGTGGGAGCTGCGGAGAAAGATGAGAAGACACAAAAGACAAGTCAAATGGGAGGGGTTTATATGTAAAGAAAAATAAACACTTTCCTCTTCTATGCCCCGCTGGGACAGCCCCTCCTCTCCCAAAGCCTTCACAAAGGGAAGGGCGTAGGTACCCAGCACTGGGAAGCCCTTTCTTTATGTCGTGCTGACCTCTAGAGGATTCCAGGTAAAAAGCATCCCAAAGGACCAACTTCATTTCACTGCAGGTGTTTCCATTCCATGGTTGTTAGTATTTCACTAGAAAATAAGGAGGAGGAAATATCTTTGCTATTTAAATGCTCTCTCCTAGGAAATGACTCCCTTTTCTTCGGCTACCTATTTTGAGCTTGCCCAGATTTGTATAAGTGTCACTGTTGTCCACTTCAAAAGTGGAAAAGGTGGGTCAGTGATAGGAAAATATTTCAGGGATTTTGGGGTTTTATTCCTCCTAGTACAATATTAAGAGGAAAGATACAGTGCCAGCTATTTCAGGTTGCATTTCTCCAGTTCCCAAACTACCAGATGGCCAAGTCAACAAAAAGAAAAAAGAATATTCATTCACCCCAATTCAGCAGGACACGGGAACATCATTCCCCAGATACTCCTACACACACACACACACACACACACACTCACACACACCAACCCCCTTGGTCTAGCCCTGGTACAGGTCCAAACACTGTAGTGGGGTTTGCTTTATTTCTCGGGCTGCACATCTATCCATACATGTGCATAATGAGCACTGGGGACGATGTGGTATCACACTCGGCCCAACATTACAATGGACATGAGGCTGATTTCTAAAGGAAATGACACTCTGTTATGTCCCTGAGCAAGACACCCTGCTCTTCCTATTTTGTTATCACTTCTGACTCCTTATTACCAACCACAAAGAGAAGGAAAGCACAGGAAGGCAGGAGAAGGCGTCGAGGGACTGGCATTTTGGCTCATTACACATCCATGCCACCAGCTGGGGTCTTTGTTTCTAAAAGGGATCCTCTGGACACTGGGCTCAAACCCGAGAACAGTTCGCCAATGCTGGTGGCCAGCTGTGGCTCTGTGAGACCATGTTTCCCTCATGAATCATGCCCACCCTTCCTGCTGGCTCCACAGCCAGGTCGAGGTGCACTCCTAATGCCAGTGTCTGAAAGGGGCTCAGAATTGCATCCCCACTCTTCCTTTCATAGATGAGGAAACAAAGGCCGGGTGTGGGCAGAAGGGACATGCTGAGCAGGTCATACAGTCAGTCAGGGCCAAGTCTGGGCTAAAACCTTTCCCCCTGCCAACAGATTACAGGATGATTATCTACAAAAGGGAATGTATTTTTAATTTGGTGTATGGGGATAGAGGCTCAGGCCACACCCAGCTTGGAAACGAATGTCCAATACCAGTCCCTGCACTCAAAGGGGTCATCTGCATTTTATAAAATACATTCACAACAGTGATCAAATTGCAGTAACAAAGAAATTCCCTCAGAAGAAAGGCTTGGTCTGAACCAGTATGCAGTTGGTCCCAGACCCCTGGGGTCTAGGTTTGTGAAGGCCCAGCACTTGGCTAGAATCTCTGACAACAGTCACACCAGAAACAAAGAACCCCAAATTAAGTTATTTAAAATACATACATGAGCCTTTGAGCTATTAAGCCACTCTCAATCTAAATTTAACAATCTAGAGAGACCAATTCATTTAGAAAAAGAAACGTGCTCTTAATCAAATCATGAAACTTACAGCCAACTTTCAGATTTATTATTTAAGTGCCATTGTTTAGTGAATAACAACAGCTGGGAGGAAAGTCATGGGGAAATGGTGTCATAGAATGGCCACAGGATACAGATTTCTGATTGTGCCACAAAGGACTGCTAACTAGGTTAGGTTAAAAAAAAAAAAAAACAAAACAAACTCCTCACATACAAAACTAAAATACTAGTTCAGAGGGAGAGTAGAAAATCATGAAACACCAGCTACAGGGCCATATGAGATCGATGAATACCCACCATCACCACCACCACACATTAGTAACCTCTGGATCAGCGTTTGATGTAACCACCTCCTTCTCAATCCCTCTGGGGGGCCAGCTTTCCTCCCGCCTCTGCGACTCCCCCGGGTCCTTAGGTGTCCTTTAGGACCAAACTTTGTGCAGAGTAAAAAAGAGACACACACCAGCAGGGTTTGGAAGGCTCTTTAATAGCAAGCGTATGGTAATTACATCGTTGGATGAGATCCTCTCTCTGGGGAGGGAGGAAGGAACAGATGCGGACAGGGTGCAGGAGAGATTTTACAGGGTTGGAGGCATCGAACAAAGGGCAACAGTTTTTGGCAACCCATTTCACAGTTTTGTATTTTACAAGAGATTTCTTTGAAAGGAAATGTGAAGGCAAAGAAAGTACACACACCCTACAGGAAACACTTCTTGCCTAAAAAACAAAAAACAAAGAAAAACCCAAATCAACAAAAACAATCGTTCCTTGCTTCTGCTTCTCCTGTCGATGGCTAAATGTGCTCTCATACACCAACTGGGACTGGCAGGCAGATCGGTTCAGATTTGCCTGGCACTGAAGGTTTACTTCCTCCTCTACAAAGCTGATTCTTGTACAGAGTACTCTGCGACTTGACGCTTGTATCAGAAAGTACCTGGTAAAAAAATGAATCTTGAGAAACCAAAACAAAACAAAAGA